>JANQBS010000028.1:0-265901 GCA_033085395.1 Xanthoparmelia taractica | reverse complement strand
ATTTTATAATATTAGTAATTTCTTATCTTATATCTTTATAAGTAATCTAATATAATCTTCTTATAATACTCTTTCATGATATAATATAATACGATATAGTATAAAATATCCCATTCAATATACTAGACCTTTCTGGCCCGTACGTCTCTTAGACTATTTCATAAAAATTAAATAATATAATCTTAATATTATATTATATCATGATATAATATCGATATCTTATATCTTAGATTATTTTAAATCTTTTCGACTCGTACTTATAAGTTATATTTTTAATTTTATAATATAATAAAAAAGCGTTTTTATAATAATATCGCGCTTTAATTTAAGTTTAATCTCTTAATTATATTTAAATTAAAAATTTTATAAAATTATTAATTATTTTTAAATAAAATTATTAATTATTTTTTAAATAAAAGTATTAATTTATAAAAAATAAGATTATAAGTTTAATTTTAATTTTTATTAAAATTTTTAAATAAATTAATTTTAAGTTAAAAGAATTTAATATAATCTAATAAAAATAATTTAAAAATTTAATTTTTAAGATTTTAAGATTTTTATTTTTAAAGATTATTTTAAAATTATTAAGATTAAAATTTTAAAATCGTGATTTTAAAAGTGAAATCTAAGATTATTAACGCTTAAAGCGTTAAAAACTTAAGAGATCGTTTCGAAATTACTAAGATTAGAATTCTAGAATCGTCGCTCTTCGAAGAAGATCTAGAGTTATTAACGCTTAGAGCGCCGGGGACGTCGCCCTAGAAGGGGAAATAATTGTTAGGTTATATGAATTTAAATAGAGTGTGTATCTTCTATAAAGCGCGATACTATTATAAGAACGCTTTTTAATTATATTATAGAATTAAAAATATTAAGTTATAAATTCGAGTGTCGCGCTTTATAGAAGACGCACTCTATTTACACTTATATAAAGTCTATTATTATAATATAAAAAAAATTCTAACTATCTAGTAATATTAATACTAATTCGCTAATAATCGAGATAAGTATAAATATATTTTATTATTTAATTTATTATATCTAGTTTAAAATATTTATATTTAATATTCTCTTTAGTACGCTTATAAGTAAAATATCTAGTATTAAGATTATTATAATTTATTCGAATAATTTTTTCTTCGTAGTATAATTATAAGAGATATAGATTATAAGAATATAATATAATAATTCGTTCTTCTTAACTCTCTATTTTATAAGTTTATTTTATTTAATAACGTACTTTTAATATTACTTCTAGTTCGTAATATAAGCGTTATTATATTATAATTTAAGTAGCTATATTATTATTAGTTTTTATAACTCTAAATAGAATCTCTTTAACTTTAAAATCTAATAAATTAGAAATTAAGATAATATTATAATATCTAAATATAAATTTATTTATCGAGTACTTTCTTATCTAAGTCTATTACTTAAATATTTATTATAATAATATTATCTAGTTACTTCGTTAATACTATAAGTTTAATTATAATAAATAAATTCTTACGTTTCTATAAATTAGATTAGTATTTTTAATTACGAAATTTATTTTATAAGATAGAAAGAAAGTTATTATTATTACTCTCGCTATTATTTAATTAAATAATATTAAATCTTCTTAATAATATATCTATAGAGTTAAAGTTTTTCTTATAATACAAGTGTATGCCCATGAATTAAATTCATGAACACGTGTGGGATTATTGATTGATTGGAAGGAGAAGACGGGGATTTCAGCTCCCTTATCGTCTGTCAAGACCCTAATTTCCAGCCTTCTTCCCCGGCCTTTCCATGGTCTATTAAGCACATATTTAATAATCCTTCCAGCAATTAGACTCTACTTGCTAGCTATGCGGCAATCGTCTACTCTTGCTACTATAAAATCGCTAACTAATCATCGCTTAATTAACTACACATCTTATTTACTTTATAGTTCATTTCTATATTTCTAATAGATCTTCGACCTTACGAACCCTAATCTTAAAGAAGAATCTACTTAATAATCTTATTCTTAATACACCTCGTCGACGAGATTAATTATTTTCTTAATAAATCGCTTAGAACTATAATAAATAGCCCGACCTTGCTAATAACTCGATTTAAGACTATATATAATTAATTATAGACGAAGACCTTAGAATAAAGATATAGATCGATATACTATAAGAACTGGCCCTAAGACTTATTAATGATTATACTAAAGATTAAATAAATTAAGTATTAAATTCGTCGGAAGAGAGTATATAACTCGTTCGAATTCGGCGGAGCAAGTAAAATGCGAAATATAAAGTATCGTCTATCGTTATACTCACTTTTTAAAATACGATAATTAAGCGTCTTAGACTTAATATACTAGATCTATAGACGCGTTTTATTATATAGATTCATGGACTACTTTAGATTCCTTAGTAGTATTATTATATAGCTCTCTTTTAGCTCTAGATAATAGAGTAATAGCGAGACGAGTTTAAAAGCGTTTATTATTTTAATAGATAAGAGAAAGCTATTCTTCTTATTAACGACTTAATCTCGATTATTATATATCGTCTAAGACTTAAGAAATCTATTAAGAACTTGGCGATTAAATCGAGCGATGTTCTTATTAAGAATATAAAGAATTACTCTAGAGATATAGAAATTAGCTATTTGGCGAGCACGAAGATTACTATATATAGCGTTAATTAGACTATTACTCGTGTTATTAAATAGTTAGTTAATAAATCAATCGATTAAGTGAGGCCCCTCGGAGCTTACTAAGGTATCGTTATTTATATTTAAGAGATTCTAAGCGAATTTCGCTATATCGATCCAACCTTAATCGATTAGATTAAGATTTCGTAGTCTTATATTTTCAGTGAGTCTAAGAACTCGAATATAAATTTAAAAATATAAGATTCTTAATATAACTCGAGCGATACGATCTAACTTAGTATTCTTAATGACTGAAAGAATTTAATAAAAGTCGTCGCAGAAGTAAGTAATTATTTCGCTAAATAGATAAGTGTTTTTTCAAACGTCTTGAAGTATACGATCGACGATCTTAATATCGTAGCGATTCTATATAGAGACCTTGTCTTAAAAGATAAACTTAATACTAGTCAACAGCTTAGCGAGATTAAACCTTATCGATATATCGTAGACGAATTAAATAATAGCGTTTAGAGAAATCTTAAAGCGAGAGTAAGCGATGCGATCACTCTAAAGAAGAATAAAGGCGATATCAGAAGAAGTTACAGCAATAATTATATATAAGTTATTTCGTACTCTTCGAAGAACGGTATTCTAAAGCATAATCTTCTTAATATTCTTATAGCTATCTAGAAAGAAGAGTTAATTATTAAAATAAGAGATCGCGTCTTAAATAGCGTTAGTAGCAATCGTTTAACCGTCGTTTAGACTCGCCCATATCCGCTCTCAGCTATACGTTAAATAAGCGCGTTTCTCGCGCAGAAGTTGATTACGTCTATTAGTATAATATCGCTTATAGTTCTATTAAATCGCTAATAAGCCGAACTCGTTAATAAGACTAATATCTTTCGTTAAGTTAATATTATTCTCTTTTAGCGAAATTTGAATTAAATAAAGATAGAAGTTCTTAATAATAGCTTATTTAGCTAACGCGTTATCAAATAGAGAGAGATCACGATACTAAGTCTAAAGAATATAAATATAATCGTTAAATAGATTAGATATAAAAGAATAATATATTAGTTAAATAACGTAGATAAAATATAAGAGAAGATATATTTAATTTACGAGTAAAAAGGGAAAATTACGCTTAGCGCGAGAGCTTTTAACGAATAAAAAATAAAACATTATATTAAAATAATTTAAGATATTTTATTACTCGTATTAGCGTTATAATTTTTCTCTTTAACGACTTAAAGTACTTTTATTCACTCAAATCTAATTGCGAACGTATCTCGCTTTATATTTAGTTTATAAATTAAGCGAATTAATTAAATCGCAATTAAGTAGAATCGTTATTAATAGACTTCGCAAGCACCCTTCGCTCTATTAAGTCTTAGCTTCGTCTAAGACTTAATCTTATTCGATATTATTATATAGTAGATCTTTTATTAAATAGATATTATAATAGATAGAAAGAATCTCGCCGTTTATTGTTCGTAGATCTTTAAAGAATATAGAACTCGATACGTTTAGTATTAGATAGCGTAGATAGAAGAGTTTCTCTACGTTTAAATTAATATAAAAGATTCGAGCGATAGTGTCTCTCTTTCGCTAATATAAGTATTAATTCGAAATAGTCTTATTATTCTTTTAGACGTAGCGATTTGATAGATTAGTGTAAAAGAGATCTACTACGTTATCTTGCTATTGACGCTTTTAATTAAGTTAAAAGAAAGTTATTAAGATAATCTAACGTTTAATTACTTTATTTATTATAGTAATAAATAGATTATTATTATTAAATTAAACGCTATATTAATTAAAGAGATAAATAAATAATCGTTTAATAGAAGAATTGTGATCGTATAATTTAAAGTTAAAGATCCTTTAGTAGATCTTCGCTAAGCTTATTTATCGTGCGTCGCGATACTCTTAAATCTTATTCACCTAATCTAAATCTTTAGCGTTTTAATCTTTATTATTCTCACGCTCTATTTAAAGGCTAGCTCGATCGCTATCCTTATAAACGTACTTAAAGATATATTTATACGTCTTAACGTTAATATATATCTTAATATTAATATAAGCGTTATATTTAGCCGATAAATAAAAATTATAAAGTATTATTTAATAATTCTACTTGAACTTATTCTCTAAAATCTTAACTAATTTATATTAACGATATTTAAGATATTCGAAGTCTAATTTAAATATTATATAGTTATAGAAATTCTTTAAGAATCGCTTACTATATTTATTCTTATCTAAGTTTCAATAGAGAGAAACGATATCTATTCTATTAATAGCGTATTAACTACAATTCTCGTGAAGTATACACGTGGTAACGATCGCATATAGATTAAGATATAGGGCTTGATCTGAGATCTCAGCACTAATAGTAGTATCTATCTCAACTACGCTAAAGAATCGATCCTCAGGGTATAGAATAATAAGGATATAGACGTGCGATAGGCCTCGTTTTTAAAACTCTATGATATAGATATACGCTAAAATTCGATCTAATATATCTTAATCGAGTTAGAAATATAGAATTAAAATCGAAATTTTAATTAATCGGGCTTCGCTCTTATAAAAAATAAGGATTTTTTTTAACGATATTATAGAATTAATAAATAGAAATTACGGCGTATAGAGGGCTAAATCGTGTTAGAAGCACTCTTAAAGACTATAATCTACGCTAATTATCTAATTAACGTATCGTCAAAGAGATCTACGCTATTAAATAAAAAGAGGAAGATTAAAAGATATCTTAGATTTAACTATAAAACTAATCGATAGAAATTACGACGTATAGAGGGCTAAACCGTGCTAGAAACACTCTTAGGGACTATAATTCACACTAACCGCCTAACTAAGATACTCTTATAAGATCTAATCTCTACTAAAGAAGAGAAAAGAAGAGAAATTATTATAGATCTGATTATAGAACTAATTAGTAGAAATTATAACGTATAGGGGACTAAATCGTATTAGAAACACCTCTAGAAACTATAATTTACACTAATCGCCTAACTAACGTGCTTTTAAGAAGAATACTCTATTGAGGTAATAAAGAAGGTGTGCGATTATTAAGAAAGAGAATTAGAGTATATCGAGTATCTTCTTCTTCAAGATATTCTTTATAAGGGCCTTTAGCTTTAGTCTAAATATTCTCGCAATTAGATTTAAGCGATTAATAACTCGTTCGTTAGATAGGAGATTCTTAATAATCTCGACTTATTTTAAGTTATAGATAAAGATTATAAAGAGATCTAATCGTTTATACTTAGTCGATAAAGTAATAATATTTTAATAGAGTTACTTTATAAATCGTAAGTCTTCTTAATATAAGAAAGAGAGAACGATTCGTTACTTATTAGTCTAAGTCTCTATAATAGCTTTAGCGGCCTAAGCATTAACGACTACTTGATATGTGTTAGCGCGAATAATCTTTTGATTCTACTTGATTTAATAAAGTCGATTATTCTTAACGATTATATAAGTATCGTAGATAAAATATTAAAGTAGTTTATCGTAGTAAAGAAGATAATTAAATTTATTAAGACGAATTTATATAAGATATCTAATTAAGATTAGCGATTAAATAAGAAGAAATAAATAAGTATTATATATCTATAGAATAAAGCTAGAGTCACTCGAGTAGAGTTATCTCGATTAATAACTCGTGCTACTCGTAGAGCGTATTCGCGAGATCTACGTCTATAAGCATAAAGACTATCACTTAAAGTAATATCGATATTCGATATATTATTATATTAGAACTATTCGCCGTATAAGAAGATAAGTGAATATCGCAGTAATATATAGACTAAATATCAATATGAAACACTAAATCTCTTATTACTGCGAGTCTTAATTAATAGATTTCTAGTCTCGAGTATCTTTAGTGAATTATCTAAGTCGCTTTTTTAAGCGATAGCTATCTTATTAAAAGTAAAATAATTATAGGTTCGCAGATCGTAATAACGAGAATTTTCATAAAGTAGCTTATAGCTCCTTAGATTAAGATTAGCTTCTAGTCTTTTAGTTATAGATTTAAGAGCGTTAATATAGAGATTAATGCGTCTTAAAATAGTAGCGATTTTACGATAAAGATTTTAATTAGTCTACTTATAAAACTCTTACCTAATTAAATTAACACTAAAACTATTATTAAAAGAGTCTCATATCGCGTTATTAACTAATTCTAAGTGCTATTCATAATATAAATTTAATTAAATATCGATTTCTCATTATCTAAAGACGCTAGAGCGAGTATATAAGTGCTAATCGCCCTCTAAATCTTATATATATATAGAGCGACTAAATAATTAATAGTAATCTGCTATAAGGTTATAGAGATCGCGTTATTATATTAAACGCTATATAGTCGATACGCTTTATAATCGAGAGTAAGATTAATTATTTCTAACGTTAAAGAATATAAAATCTCGTTAATAATATTCTCGTTCGAATTAATAGAATTATTTACACTCATTTCAACGCCCTTATAAGTCTTCTTAATATTAGAATACTCTTCAACGACGTTCGATTTAGATGCGCCGACCTTAATCTTCTCGTTGTCATAGCATTATTCCGAGGTCTCATTCGATTATAACGCCGCACTATAACTATTATAAATCTAATCTAAAGCACTTAAATAATATTATAGAAACTCTACTATATAAGAATAACGCGCGATATATTTTTATAATCTAGCTAAAGACTAGATAGAGTCGAAATAAGAACTAAAAAGAGCGAAAAATAAGTTTTCGAAGAATTCGATATTTTAAAAGAAATCTACTGAAAGATCTTATAGTAGAAAATTCTCTAAAGAATCTAAATCGAGTAGAGCGTCTTTAATAGTTACTTCTTTATCTCTTTAAGAAGTATCTTTCTAAGACGCGTTTTATTAATATTTTATAATTTATTCTTTAGACGCGACTTAAGAGAATATAGAATTAATTTATGAAGAGTTTATAGATAAAGACGATAAAGCTAAGTTCGTTCGAGTTCTTTTTAAAGATCTTTTAACGCGTTTAGAAGTAAGAATAATTAATCGTTTATCTCTATTGCTAATAAATAGCGATTCACATAGAGGCGATTTAAATACGTCAATAAGGGCTTTAAAGAATAACTAAAACGTGATTGCTAGACCTAATATATCTAATAATATAGCGACTAGAAGTGCCGAGGGCGTAGGTATTTATAGAGTATATATATAAATGATTTGATTAAAAGAATAGTAAGAAATAACTACAGAAGATAAGACATAATAGAAATGCTAAGTTAGTAATATTCCAGCGTGCTATGAGTAGAAATATTTAAACACTATTTAACTCAACGAATTCCTATTTAAAATTAAGAATTCTTACGTCACTAAAAAGCGCAAATCTTATTCTATAATATAAATAATTTTAAAGAAATTATATAAAGAGGAACTTAAGTATTAATAAGTGTAAATAATAGACTTAATAAACTTCGAATTTTTAATAAGAGCTCTACGGGAGGTCTAGCGGACTAATTTAATTAGTCTAATTAAAGGGCGTAATTAGATCGAATTTATAATTGACTCTACATATAAATTTAATTATAGTTAGTTTTTTAATCTAGCGAATCTACTTTATATTAAATTTTTTAGTCGTTATAATATAATATCTTATTCTTTAATAGAGTACTTAAAATAGAAATTTAATTCTACTCTTCGTCTCGTAATTATTAAAAAAATAATAACGCGTTTAAGATTAAATAATAGTTATATAAATTAACACTATATCTTATAATAAGACGTTTAATAATCTAGATCACGTGAAGAAGAATTCTAAATCTTTTAAGATCTTGAAAGAATATTCTTTAAAACTCTAGTTATTATCTAAGTATAAATTAATAAAAATCAAGTAATTATAAACTAATAATAAGAGTTAACTATTAAATATTATTACTTTAAATAATTCGTATATAATCTTTAACTTATTCTTTAATAATAAGATTATAGAATTTCTTATACGATATACGAATAAGTACGCTTTTCTAAATTCTAGACCTAAAAATCTCGAGACGCGTACTTGATTCTTAGTTATAGTTAAAGAATTTCAAGTCTATTTAAGAGTGAATATTTAAATAAATTTACATATAGAATTAAGTATTTTAAAGTTCTAGAATATTAACTCTCGAAAAGAATTTATTTATAAATAGTTATTAAAGTATATTAATCTAAAAAGATAATAATAAATCAATCGATTTTTTTATATCTTAAAGTCTTAATTAGATTATTAAGAGATCTTATTCGTGAAATTAAAATTATTAAGTAATACGCTTAGATAGATTTTTAAAAAGTATTAAAATACAAGTACTTATCTAGCTATCGATAAGATAATTTAGAGATTTATAGATCGAGTTAAAGAAATTATTAATATTTCTAGTAAACTTATATCGAAAGACTTTAAAATTTAAGTTCTAGTTAATAAGAACTATATTCTTAATTAGATATATTATATTAAGAATTAGAATAAGAACGACTATTCTTAGAATATTTACGATTATTAATTTAAGTAACTAAGATTTAATTAAACTTAAGTCGTAATTCTAAACTTATTATCTTAAGAGAATATCTAAATATTATTAAGAATTATTCTTATATTATATAATTAGATAACGTATTTACGTTAGCTTAATTATTAGTATAGCTTAATAATAAAGACTTTAAAGATATTAAAACTATACGTATTTAAAAACGAGTTATAAAGAATTAAAGATTAAAGAGAGTATTAAGACTTAATAAGATGTTAGGCCGAGCCGTACGGGTGCCTGTGGAGTACGCCGTATGGACTTCGTATGGGCAAATAGGGTGCGCCTTCTATAAAGCGCGGCACCCGAACCCATGAGTTATATTTTTGACTTTATGGTACAATTGGAAAGCGCCCTCACATAAGAGTAATAAGAGTCTAATCGAGATCTCGATTAGAGATTTATAGAGCTTAGAATTAAGTAAAACACTATTCTCGAGTAAGGTAAGCTTTATAAAAGATTATTAAATAATAAGAAAATAATAAAATTCGCCTAAAAGAATTAAAATATAGTGTTATTTGTAAGGCTCGAATGGTTCTTACATATCTATTCAAATAGAAGTAATTACGCAATAAGCGACAACACCCCGATGACTTTTTAACTCTATAGCGCAGTGATATGGGAACCAGGTGCCTCGCATAGCCCTGACATTATTTATAAGTATTATATCGAATAGTCGAAAAATAGTAAAACGTCTTCGTCGTAGACTAGTAAAAATAGTTATAAATACACGTATTTCTAGAGCGAAATTTAAAGAAATAACGATAAAAGAGCTTAATATCTCGAAGTTTATTAATATATATAATTATTATATAAATAAAGTTAATAACGCTAATTAATTACGATATTATTATTTTATATAACGAGTGTATTTTAAGAGTTAAAAGTTATTATAATATTTTCTCTTAAATATTACTATTGTTAATAGTTATAAACTTTATTATTATCTATCTAAAGAACCACGTTATTAGTTATAGATTTACTATAGTCATCGAGAATTTCGTATTAAACTTGTTAATTAATTATTTAAGCACTCGAAGCGACTCTTCGAAAGACTCTACTCTATAAAGACTTCTCTATTAACACGAGTACATCTCGTAACTACGCGCGATTATAAAGAACTAGAACGTATAAATAAGAAGGTCAAATCATGCGTGATTTGCTTGAATATTAAGAGAAAAGTATTAAGATCAAGATTAGTTAAAAAATTCTTAATGAAAATATCTACAAATAGCGTTAAATTAGCAATTTTAGATTAAAGAAAACGACGAGAATAAGCCTCAAGGACTCAATATGGCTATAAGCTATGTGAGATTCATATATGTAATCATATAGCGTGTTGGAATAAGCATATTGCTGCTGTTCCAGGTATATAGAAATTTGGTGGGGGAATGCCAAGCTTTTAAGTACCCAACCCGCCAGAGGATGGGATAGCAAGAATGAGTAGGAGTGTTTTTGGTCCAGTAGCATGTCTCAACACAATCAATGAACCTTACGCATCGCATTGTGCTTCTCAGATGCCACACATACTTCTGGTCGTAGTCTCGGCTTCCATCCATGGTTATCGTGACAGCATTCTTAGTTGCTCAAGACTGTTGATTCCTATGTTCAATGATTCCTCTACCTCACATCGTTACTGTGTACAACAGAAGTTTCTGTGACCTTCGAATATGTATCTGGCGACATATTGAATACTGCTAGAGACGAAGTGTTAGGTACGCTGCGCAATACAGTTGTAGGTTACGCTTGGTAGATTAGGACTAGTAAAGTTGGCCGACTCTCTCACACCGTGAGCGCTTGTCCGCACAGGCTGATGGCCTCGACCAGGCTGTCAAGACTAGTCGCTACGACTTTATGTCAAACAAATACGCGTAGACACCACCATATCCGTATACGCTGGCAAGATGCATCGATAAAGCCTTCACTCAGGGCTTAGTTAGCATGGAGCCTGTGCAACCCCCATCTCGGTCTACCTTCTGGTCGCGTCGAAGAGTCCTCGGTCTCATCTGCTTAGCCGTCGCCATCTGCTTCCTTTTCTATCCTTCGTCACCTTCAGACACAGAGTGGGTTATCGTGTCCCTCCCTGACGCGGAGATATACCAGTGTGACCTCAATGAGCCCGTAAAGAGCGTGGCTATAATCGGTGCTGGGTCCGGTGGTGCTTCGGCTGCCTACTATCTCGATCGCTTCAAGCATCCCTGTAGTAGGGTCAATATCACTGTCTATGAGCGCTCGAGCTATGTCGGAGGAAGATCGACTACTGTAGACGTATACGGTGATCCTACGGAGCCTGTTGAGCTGGGCGCGAGCATCTTCGTCGAAGTGAACAAGAATCTTGTCTCTGCAGCCCGAGAGTTCGGTCTGGCCACCCAGGGATTCAAGCCGAAGATCAAGGATTTGCCGAATACGTTGGGTGTCTACAATGGAAGGGACTGGGTTTTCATGGGGAGTGAGAGTGGCTGGTGGACTACAGCGAAGATATTGTGGAAATACGGCCTTGCTCCCATAAGGACGCAGCAGCTAATGAAGAAAACCGTTGGAGCCTTCCTCAAAATGTATGACGAGCCTCATTTTCCATACAGGGACCTGTCTCAGACGGCGTACGACCTCGGTTTGACCGAGGCCACCGCGGCAACTGGGGAACAATTTCTGCAGGCAAATGGCATTGAAGGCCCTTTTGGAACGGATATCATCCAGGCGAGCACAAGGGTGAATTATGCTCAAAATATAGACAAGATACATGGGCTGGAGAGTATGGTCTGCATGGCTACGGATGGTGCTATCTCGATACAAGGAGGCAACTGGCAAATCTTTGATGGCATGCTCAAAGCTTCTGGGGCGAAGATACTACTCAATACCAGCGTATCAAACATCTACCGCCAATCTGACGGCAGCTACGCCGTCAACTCGCTCTCCCCTTCCTATCCTACCGGTATCGACCTCGCTATTCACGATACCGTCATCTTGGCAGCTCCACTCCAATTCGCGAAACTCAACCTCACCCCTGCTCCCGTACATCCGCCTCCAGAAATCCCCTACGTGAACCTGCACGTCACGCTCTTCACCTCCCCCCGCAAACTCAACCCTCAGGCCTTCAACTTCAACCGCGGCGTCCCAACCACAATCCTCACCACCACCCCCAAACCCGACGCCAACCCCCCACCTCCCTTCTACAGCATCTCCACCCTCCGCACCCTCACAAACCCAACCACCCATCAGCGCGAATACCTCTACAAAATCTTCAGCCCCGCCCCAATCCCCGCATCCTGGCTCCACGGCATCCTAACCCCACTCCACGCCAGCCTTCCCCACGATCAAAGCGCCATCAGCTGGATCCACGAAAAGGTCTGGCAGAGCTATCCGTATTTGCCGCCTAGAGTCACGTTTGAGGATATACAGTTGGATGAGGAGGGTAAGGTGTGGTATACGAGTGGTATCGAGAGTTTTATCAGTACGATGGAGACGAGTTCGTTGATGGGGATGAATGTGGCGAAGTTGGTGGTTGATGGGTGGGAGAGGGAGAGGGGGGGCAAATTAAAGAAGGCAGAAAGTGAGGAAAAGGAGCGGGAGGGGAAGGAGGCATTGGTGGATGGGATTAGCGAAGCAATGGCACAAATACCTATGACGGAACAGCCTTCCGCAGAGGAACTCTGATGCCTTATTCGTCTATCCAGCTTTTTCTGGCGTTTGGATTGCGTATGAGCATGGCTTTGAATCTTTTCAGCCAACAAGGGAGGGAGGACTTACTGGGTTCGTTGGGGTGGTTAAACGATATAGTCTATCATATCTATGTCTTTCGAAAGGCGAACCACGCGAAGAGAAGAGAATAGCGGGTTTTTGGAGGTCCTTGGTATGAGATACTATCAATTATTCAATACCCATTTCTATCAACGTGCGTCGCTCCGTGGGTTATGAATTTGGTCCCTGAATCAATGCGTTTGCTGCCTTCGTTTGAGAGTAGGTGTGAAGGGAGCTGGGGCTGGTATCGGGCTTGTCTTCTGGCAATTTTTGCTGCAGTTCTTGGGATGTTGAGAACGGAAGGTAGGAAGGTGAAAATCAGCCTGAATGTGATATATCAAAATTAAGTGATATATGCACCATGGCTCCCAAGACTCCGCATGCTATGTACGCTTTATTTGCTCATACCGCTCATAAAACACCCATCTCCCACCCCCTCCCCCCCCCTCTCTCACTCAAAATTATCCTGACTTACCTGATACGCCATAACCATCATCCACAGCAAAAACACCGTCCCAATAATATAAAACGAAAACACAGCCTTCCAGTCCTGACAAATCCCCTGCGTCTCCAACCACGCCAGCGTCGCCTGCCCGTTTGCGAGGCCCTTGCTGGGGCGGTAGAGGTTGCAGTAGCTGTTTACGGAACCCGTGGGGCCGTAGAGCTGGATGGCGGTTTCGATGAGGCCGGTTAGGAAGAGGACGAAGAGGATGAAGGTTATGAGGCCGACTATGCCGGGGAGGAGTTGGCGTTGTTGGATCAGGACGAGAATTATTAGGAGGAAGAGGAGGCAGAGGGAGCCGACGGCTATGCTGTAGGGGAGGATCCTAGCGGGAGGTTTAGCTGTTAGGTGGATGGATTTCGGAGGGAAGAGGGAAGATGTACCATGGGGGGTTTCCGAGACGGAACACGGAGTTTAGTTGCATGAAGTAGGTGAATACGCCGACTATTGTTGCTGCGGCTGCTATCATGACGATGAGCCAGAAGTTGAGCTGCGCTTCGGGCCATATGTATTTTCGTTTTCGCTCGAGCACGCGAACGAGATATTCGTTGGGCATTGTGTATGAGAGGCGTGGGCGGGTGAGTGGAGGCGATTGGTGTAGATGATGATGGTGGGAGATGTATTGTTTTCAGAAAGCTCTCCTGGCTCAACTAGATATCGGAGAGCTTGTACAGGAAATCCTTGAGTGTTCTTTTGCGCGCTGGATAGTCGGGGGGCGTCCCACTTGTGCTGTCGTTGACGGCTCCCCGGGAACTTATTGCTCAAGCAATCCAAGCAGAAATTGCTGGATTTTGGAGCTGAAGCGCTGTCTCTGTAATATTGGTGTTCTGCCTTACTTCTCTAACCAGAGAAGCGCCAAGGGTGAATGGGCAGTCGGGGGCGCACGAAGGTGTGGAAGCTTGCAATTTGACCGTTTGATGACGGCGAGTAGGCGAATCTCTTGAGCTTCAGGTTGACGAGTGCGCGACGCGGAAGTAGCACTGCGGGAGTTGCTTGTATGATATTGAGAAGAACTGCAGAAGAAATGGACCACAGTCCGAATGGGGGAGCAGTAATCGTGGTCATGGCTTGGCGGAGAGGTTGGAGTGACTTTTGGTGGCGGGGAAGTTGCGGGCGCGGGTAAATTGCATCTCAATCCGCCATGCTTCACAGCCAACTCTGGTGCTCCAATTTCTTTAATTTCATCACATCACAACACGGAGGGATATTTGTTCTGATAATATTATTAGAATACATGTCGGACGAAGAGGACCAGCAAGACGCGGCGATGCCAACGGCTGCCTGCTCAAAGCGACATGGAGCGAGCGTGCACTGATCGCTCTCAGACCATGGAGCTAATAGTTCCTGGTATCTATGGATAGCATCTATATATCTCGATGGTCCTTTGTCTCCTTGTTCCCTACTTTGCGTTCCCTTGGCTGACACAGTCGCATCTGCCGTGGGATGGGTAATCCTTAATCATCAGCTAAAGTACGTGACTCATTGATCTCCGGAAAGGCTCCTCTGCGACTCTGCTCCTTTTTTAAAGACGACTTGATCGCTTCGCTCAATTGGCAACATCGTGACACCGCTTTCACAATCTCACAATGCCTTTCGAATTGCGTCCCATGGCCAAGGAAGATGCACAGGAAGCAGCCGCACTCATGGTGACTAGCTACGAGAATAACGCCTTTAGAGCCATCGCGCTTCCCACCGCAATGAGCCAGGTCAGCATAGACAAAGTCGTGGAAGAACGCCAAGAAGCCGTTGATAATCCTGAGAAATACGCTTTCGAAGTTATCGACACGGATAACAATGACAAGATGGCTGGATGTGCTGTGTGGGAATATACAAAGGCAATGACTGATGAGGACTGGGAGCGTGCGAAGGAAGAAGCGCCAAAAGCATACCCGGAGGCGAGGCACGAGATACTGGACGAGTTTATTGCCAAGGAGCAGGAAGCGAGACGCAGAATCATGGGTCATACGAGATGGTTGGGTGAGCTTGCTCCAGCTTTACACATTGCGATCATGATGGTACAATTGATCTGTCTTTTAACCGCTAACTTTTGATTCAATAGAACTGGTTGCTCTCAATACGTTACCAATATATCAACGCAGAGGCGTTGGGTCCATGCTCATGAGGTGGGGAACAGACAAACTCGAAGAGATGAAAGTGCCAGGCTTTATCGTATCCACGGATCAAGGATATGGCTTGTATCTCAAGCATGGTTTCAAGGAGATTGAACGCTGGGAGACTGATATGAGTCGGTGGCCACCTGGACAGGGGATGTATAAGAATGTCTTCTTGACGAGGATTCCATCGGGACATTCAGCATCTCCTTCGTGAGATGAAGGCCCAGTGCTGTAGATGCTCGAGCATGATTAAATAGATAATTAGGAAAGCTTGGGTTAATACAATTGCCCACAATGACATATTACTCTACCTACTCCGTACTTATGTACCTAGTCGCGAGGGGAAGAGGAGGCTATCCCTGATTCGTCACGCGTGATCGGGCGACGCGAAATGTGCACTGCCACCCATAAAGTAACCCCACACCTCGCCGATAGTATGTCAAGATATTGGCTTCATGCATTGTCTCCTTGTACTTTGCTTCTACCTGTCAAACATTTAAGATAGCACATGGGGGGTGACGAGACCTTGGGCCACGCTCAATGGCTACACCAACAAGGCCTACAGTCGCTCGGCAAGCATCAAGAGTGCCAGGCGGCTTCGACACCGATGAGGACCTATCCCCCATCAAGACATCCTTCGAGAATGACATTCCTGAGCAAAATGAACACCCTCTGCATTCGCATGCATCATCGGTCACACAGCCTCATTCCGAAGATGACAGCATGAATGCGCCGAGCGACGATGGTAGAAGTATGACGGTGGGGGAAGGAGATACGTTTCTGCAAGAGAAAGAGATGCGCATGCGGCTTGAGGATGTGGATTCGACATTTCTGCCAGAAATGTCTCCAGCTACGCATACAAGGGCAGACGAATCTGACGACTTTAGCGAGCCTCGTACCAGTTCGTATGTTGCGGCGGGCCAACAAGCAAACGAAGAGAACGAGAGGCAATCCATGGATTCATTCAGCGAGGATCAGGATACTATGACGCATTCTCCAGCTACCCCGCCAGAAATGTATCAAACTCCTGCCCCGGGGCGTGAGGAACTACAGTCCAGGAATGCTCTAGATACAGAAAGTGGTCATGGGCACTACAACACCTCGTCGCTAGAAACCATGTTTTCGTCGCCAACTGCCGCGGCCGCTGCTCGAACAGTGTCTCGCGCAGTATCCATGGCTTCAATGGACCGGGGGTATGAGACAGCAGATGACAGCAAAGGTGGCATAGCGCTGGAGCAGTCAAGCCCGGGCGCAGAGACTGATGATCATCCAACGCCTCGGAAAGCTCGGGCTGCGTCTGCCTCTTCATCGCGTGCAAGTTCACCAACTCCTACAAAGCCTTCAGAATCACACGAGAACAATGAAACCACCGATGATCCAGGCTCAATGCAACCTCCAAAAAGGCCCAAAGTTCTCAGTAGCCGCGTGGCAAGCCAAAGATCCTCTTATTCTTCTCACACAACTACATCTACAGAAGGCGGAAGTGAGGTGACAGTGGGCGCAGACTTCGCCTTGCAATCTGGTGGCGCTGTACCTCAAGACTCTCTCAGTAGTCGACCCTCGAACTTTTCCAGGACCATTAGTCTGGGCAGTATGGCATCTGGGATCTCAGAACTCAGTGATCGCGAAGACAGAATCAGGCCAACAGAGAGGGATCTGCAAACCTTAGATGAAGAGGATGACAATGCAAGAGAAGACACATTGAAGGGAGAAGAGAAAGAATACGGAGTACCGCAGACGCCAAGAGCCACAAGCGCAAACGTCAACACGCCAACCGACATTGTGATTGCACAGCATGTACGAGACATCGAGGTGCCGGCAACTATGGCTCGGGAGTATAGAGACAGGTACAGACAGCCGTCGCCCGAGAAACGAAACGGCATTCCTACCCCTTCAGCACGTGGCGGCAAAAGCCTGACTCTGAAGGAACAGAGCAGCACCATTGATCGCTTGATGAAAGAGAATTGGGATCTCAAGCTGAAGATCAATTTTCTTGACGATGCTTTGAGCAGAAGATCAGACGAAGGTGTCAAGGCCATGATTTCTGAAAATGTGGATCTTCGGACGGCCAAATTCAAATCTGCAAAGGAGATGCGAGAACTTAAGCGTACCAACCGGGAACTAGAGCGAAAGCTGCAAGACAAGATAGACGAACTCGCAAAAAAGGCCGAGGTATCGATTCCTGAGAAGGTCGAAACCGGCCCTAGTTCGGAGGAATTTCAATTCATGGAGAACGAATTGACTTATTTCAAGGAGAGAGTGATGACTTACGAGGCTGAAGTCGAAAAGATGCGTCATGAAGGCTTTGCCCAGGAAAGGGAGAAGAAGAGACTCGCTAAGATGCTGAAGCGGGCTAGCGAATCCAGTGGAGGGGCTGACATTGGTGTTCATGAAGAACTTGTGAGTATCGAAACCTCTCGAAGGTAGTCTCAACTACTGACACAAGGGCGACGTAGGACATGTGGAAGGACCTTCTCGATGCTGAGACTGCACGTCGAGAGCAGGCAGATGAAGATAATGCTAGGCTCCGAGACGAGATTCGACGACTCAAGAGTGATACATCCTCAACGACCACCAACAACCATGCTGCGAACGTCTACCATGTCAACAGAAGGCAGAACAAATCATCTACGCTCTCGTATATTGAAACCCCAGACAGCCAGCATGATCGCAACGGTGGCAGTAGCGCTGTCAGCAGTACCCTTGTAGAGCAATTGAGACACGAAAATGCCGAGTTACGTCGTGAGGTTGGTGCGCAGACGTCGATGCTTACTTCCCGCAACCGAGAGAAAGAGCGTCTGTACCAAGAGATTGAAGATCTGAAGCTTGGGTCACGCCATGGAACGCGCTCGATAGCTGGAGACAGTATCTTTGAGCGGTCAGCATCTCGTGCTCACGCCCGTCCAGCCTCTCGGGCAAGCGATCAGACTCGCGCGACTCAAATGAGTGATGCTGAGCGTGACGCCTACGAACTCAAGAATGGCCAATTGCGTGATCAAAATGCTGGACTCAAGCTTGAAATTCATGATTTGACAAAGAAGCTTGAAGAGCTGCTGGATGAGCTTGAGCAACTTGATGCTGTGAAGATCGAACATGAAGATCTCAAGCAACTTTACGACAATGATGTTGGCCTAGCTACAGAAGACCTGAAGACAATGCAAGCAGAACGAGATGAGGCTCTTAGGCTACAGGACGATATGGAAGCTGAATTGCAAGACTTGAAAGCCGAAGGCAGCGAACGAATAGGTGCTCTAGAGGAGGAAGTCGATCAGAAGAATCAAGAGCTACACCACCTTCATAATGAGCTTTCAAATAATGCGGAAGATTCCGAAGCGCTGCGCAAGGAAGTCCGAACATTGAGTGAGAGCATACTTCGAGTAGAAGAGGAGATGGAGGCAAAGACCAAACGAATCCGAGACTTGCAGCTCGAGCTCGAGGAACTTGGTCATGAAGCAGACTCCATGGACAAGGACTTGCGAGAGGAACGAGACAAGATCAACAAACTAACGGTCCAGCAAGAGTCTGGCCAGAACGAGATTGCTTTCCTACGGGAAGAGCAAGATGGCGACAAGATTAAGATTGGTGACCTCGAGGACGCCCTTAACAATCTCAAGGCCAGTTTGTCCAGTGAGAAGGACCGTGTCATGGACCTGGAGACGAGATTGGCCGAGGAGCGACACCAGCGGGAAGTCATTGGTGGCAAGGAAAAGCAGGAAGTGCAGCAAATGACTAATGACCTTAATCGCGAGTTGTCATCTGCCCAAGAGGAGTCCAGAAAATTGAAGAAGAGTCTTCAGTCGCGCGAGATTGAGGCTACATCCTTCAAAGAGAGGTTGACAGAGCTCGAGAGCCATCTACGAGAAGTGCTTGGCGATCCCAACGGAACGAGATCATCGTTCCTCACTTCAATCACAAAGCTGCAAAAAGACCTCGAATCTACCGCAACGGAATTGGAGACTGCTCAGCACAATCTGTCGGAGAAAGACCGTCTTCTCAAAACCCGCGACGCTCTCTTAGAGAGCCACGGGCTAGAATCCAAAAAGCTCTCCGAGCTCCTCGACCGCGAGCGTCAAGGCCGCCGTGCGGACAAAGCTCAACACGAGCAATGGCAGAGAACACATCAGCACACCAGCCGCACCGTCTCCCAAAAGGACACCCGCATCACCGAACTCGAAGCCTCACGCCAATCTGACCGCAAGAAAATATCGACCCTCGAATCTCAATTCAAAGACCAGCTCGCAGAACGTAACACGCTTCTCCTCACCCTCTGGACCCGCGTCTCCGCCATCTGCGGCCAAGACTGGCAACACCAAAATTCCCTCGTCAATAACCACCTGCCTACCCTCGACGTCATCAACAACTCCTCCATGCTCCCCGCCTTCAGCAAAAACCTCCTCAACGCCGTCAAGAACGTCGAAGGCACAATCATTGGCTTCCAAGCCCGCATCCGCACCATTGAGCGCGAACTCTGGACCGAATACCAATCCGTCGAGAACACGCTCGACGCCCGTATCAAGAAGCTCGACCGTCTCGAAAGCACCGTGCAATCCCATCGCATCTCCGGCACCTTCACCGCGGCGCCCGAAATCGCAAAACTGAAGGGCGAAAACCGCCTCTTGAAGTCCGAACTCGCGGTCCTCCAGAAACAGGAAATGCACGCCCGCAACGCCCTCAGGGCCGGCTCTTCCCGCACCGCGGCAGCCGACAACGGCACCGGTAGCGCCACTGATCGCTCAGCCCCACCACCCCTGGCTCGCCACCATTCTTCGTCCGCCGTCGAATATCTCTCCAACGCAATGAACCCCACCACCTCCCCCTCCCGCCACGCATCATCATCGCACCTACCCGCAGCCCCTTCTTCAAATACCGAAATCATCTCCGCGCCCCTCGAACCCACGCAGCAGCGCTGGATTCATCGATTGAGGGAATTAGAGAGGAGATTGAAGGCGGAGAGGGAAGCGCGATTGCTGGATCGGAGCGGGGCGAGAAAGCGGTTGGAGGAAGGTGCGGAGGAGAATCGGAAGCTTAGGGCTGAGTTGGAGAGGGAGAGGGTTAGGAGAGGGTTGCTGGTTGGTGAGGGTGAGGGTGATGGTAATGGCGACGGTGGTGATGAGGAGGCGGATAGGAGGAATGCGAGGGAGGTTGAGAGGGGGAGGGGGAGGGTTGCGTAGTCGTCGGTCTTCATTTCTCTCTTTTGAAGTTTGGGTTTTGTACTGCTTGCCGTCTTGGATAGAGAGAGGTAGCTTGGCTTGCATTGTGCGCGCTTTAAAGAAGAAAATGGAAGGCTGCGCCTCGTGCGGGATTGGGGGAAGGATGCGTATGTATAGTACAGCGGCGTTCAGGCAGTACTGCTTCCGTACATACGTGCATGCATGAGCATCGGTAGGGGCTGGCGGGTTTTACTTTGCATGCAAACCAAAAACAAAAGCATTGAATTCCGTGCATATAACATTTGATCATCACCTTTTCCGCTTGTCTGTCTGGTTTCTGGAGTTTCAATACAAAAGGTACGTTGGTTCTGTGAGAATAGCTCGTTGAATTCAATTGAATTGAAAAAGAGAGAGAGAGAGAGGCATTGTGCTGTAATTTATTTGGATGTAGTGTAAATGCAATGAGAAGAGCGTGAGTGAGGGACGGAGATGGTGTACCCGGTGTAGAAGATCCTCATCGCTTCTAAGCAAGCTAATTATATGGAGAGAAGGGGGGAAGTAGGCAAGGGTAGGAGTGGCTCGTGTGCTGGTGTGGGCTTTATAAGATTCGTTATGCTGTGGAGAAAGGTTACGTACATACATACTGCAAAGGGTTCTCGCTCGAGTGGTGATTAATAGTCGATCCATTATAAAGAGAGTAAGATAGACTTATCGCTCACGCGCCTTGCCTTGCCCGTTGAGTTTTATTTTATGTTCGTATAAGGGGTGAGATGCTGAGAGTATGGCATGGTTAAAGAAGGAGATGTTGGGCGAGAGTTATGTTCAATACGGAACTCTCTTCCCTTTGCTTTCCTTTCCTTTCCCGAATATTAAGGCCAAAAGCTTCCGTGTGCCGACTAGGGCTGAGCGGGTGGTATCCTAGGAGATTGGTTTGATGATAGAATTGAGGGGTTTCAATCAGTCGGCACTCTCCCTCAGAACGACCTTCAAATGCCCCTTGGTCACCGGCACGAAGCAGTCATCCCACTGCATGTCCGCGTCCGAGGTACCCCAGTTCGAAATCTCGAAACGGCGGTAAAGGTGCGCGAGGATGAGGTAGAGCTCCGCGTAGGCGAGATTCATGCCGATGCACATGCGCGAGCCCCTTGAGAAGGGCAAGAATTTGTTCTCCATTTCCCTTAGGTCAGTGGCTGGGTCTGCGAGCCAGCGTTCGGGCCGGAATGACTCGGGGTCTTTGAAGGTGTCGGGGTCTTGGTGGTAGACGTAGCAGCTGGAAGCGACGCGGGTCTGGAGGGAGGCTTTGATCAGCGCGTTACTTACTAATGGCCAAGGTGGGTGCGGGATACGTACTCCGGCTGGTATCTTTTGTCCGCAGAAGACGGCGCCTGAGGGGGGTACGACGCGGGGAATTTGTCCTGGAACACCGTAGGCGAGGCGGAGACCTTCTTTAATGACCGCGCTCTTCTTTTGGTTAGCCTGGACTTGATCGATACGGTAATGTTTTCCCGGAACCCTTGCCTACCAGATATGGGAGTTTTTCTAATCCAGCCCAATCAACAGTGTTGTCACGACCAGGCATCGCTACTTTCAGCTCGGCCTTCAGCCTTTGCATCATGTGCGGATTGTTCAGAAGCGCCCACGTGATGACCACCATAGTGTGGGCCGTAGTGTCCGTGCCAGCGTTGAAATATCCATACGCATCCGCTGTCATCTCGCCAAGCGTAGGTGTGAATTGTCCTTTCTCGAGGTTGGGGTGGAAATTGATATCGAACACCGTACGAATATCTCGTTCGGAAGAGAGCGTCTTTGTAAGTGTACAACTTGCTCACGAGATATCTGTTCACGTCGTCATGAGCTAAAGGATCAATAAATCAGCATTGGAATGGGCATGTCAGACTCACGTTCAAACACCAATTCACAAGTGCAAAGGGCTTCATAAATCTACTCATAAACCACCTCGGCAGACACGCCGTCACCCGAGAAACCCCTCCAAAAAACCTTGGAAAGTATACGGACCACATGAATAACTGTAAAAGCGCTTCGGCTGAATGGATTAGCTCCGACTGAAAGCCTTCAGCATCGAGCGCATTAAAGGGTCTTTGAAACCCATAATTCATGGCAACGTCGGCAGTAATGCAGCAAAAACCCATGGTGAGATCCACTGGCATTGTTCCTGAGGCATAACCGGACAACTTTGCGCGAAATTTCGCAATCATGTCTGTGATTAAGTGTTCAGAGCGGCGGACGGCTTCCTTGGAGAAGAGGGGGGAATGCATAGCCTTGCGAGCGAGAGCCTTTTTGTTAGACGCCATGTTGAAGTAGCTTCCTTCCAAAAGGGGAAGTGAGTAGAATGGGGGATGCTTTTCGAATTTGCTGCCGATTTTGAAGATTCTGATCGATGTAAGTCGAGGATCTAATCAGGAGGTGGGGCCAGCTTCCTGATTATAGGTGTTTATGTCTCGAATGTGAAGTTGGTTGGGCCCCAGTCTTACGATAGGTCCTGGAAAGTATCAATCAGCGTCTATGGTTGGTTTTAAGGACATCCCTATGACCATATCTGTCGTGCAAAGCAGCGAACTGTTTACAGTATGAGCGATTGGGGTGCAAGTCGTAGAAGGCTCCATATAAGCTGGTTAGTGCTGCCCATCTCGGGCCCGGGAAGGCGGCAAGAGGATGAAAGGTGACACGATAGATGCATTTTGCAAGCAAGAAGAATGCAAAAGCAATGAAAGCACCCGTCAGAAAGGGTAGGAAGGAGAAAGTCATATCTCGCATCAATACCAAAGGGGACACGACGACTCTCGAACAGAGCAGATACTTGGAAGAGGGAGGGGAGATGTGGGGAAGATATGTTGGGCGAGAAGAAGATGTTCATAAAGAGAAGCCAACATGGGGGTGTGATCAGTTGAGCCTCGCTAGAGGCATTTCTTTTCGTTTGACCATCTCGATCGAGAAAAGGTGTGATAGATGATAATGGTGGACTGTGTGTGTATGGTCTGTTTGGTAGCGGGGCAGGCGGGAAGATTCTGCATGGACAGCGAATGCTTTGGACCTCTTGGCACTGAAAAGATGCCGGCACCCCCATATTCACGGAATACGAGAATACGATGATACTTCCCATCAATCTTTGGATACTTTATACCATTAAGTATCCATACCTCGAACAAGCTATTTTATATCCTTATTGATATCCAAAGAGTACATTGAAGATCTCTTGAGCTTTATATGATTACTTTGCTTTTCTTGAAATTTAGATCCAGATTGGAATCCGTGTAGAGTATCATGAAGCCATAAGATCCGCACAAATGCCTGGATGCTTTGAACACCTTTCGAAGCACCTGATTGGGTAAGAGTCGAGATAGTAAACATACATCGTTGTAAGGTAGGTAGAGATTGACTAAGCTCCTCGGCAACGATCAAATTCTTCCACTGCCTGCCAAGAACTCCAAAGCTTGATTGTGGGCCGTTACCGTGCATGATATGGCGTCTCTAGACTTGCCAGAAATTGCGGGGAAAGCTTAGAAGGGCAATGGCAGCGAGGGCCGCGTGACAATGAATGAGGGGATGAGCTTGCCAACAGTAGCCTCGTAGCATCTGCATTGTAGAATCCGTGCATTGCTGAAAGACCGAGTCGCTGTCGCCCATTCGACAACGACATCTTGGAATGCGGTCAGTAGCCTCTTAGTCTCTGCCGCTGATCTGGTCTTGAGGAAACCTGAATCATCTACCTGCATATTGACAACTTGACCGCGATAAGCGATGTTCTCCAATGTAATTCGCACCCCGACTTTGGCACGAACACGGCAGACCATCCACGTCTTATCTTCATCGAGATCTGATACTTCCAAAGATTTTCTTCACGAACCTTACAACGACCGCCTCGTACAGCATGATATGTATTACACAAACACTGTATTTATGAAGTGTGCTAGATATCTTGCGTTAAAGCGCTAAGGCCTGCCTTCAGAGTTAGGGTTAGGGCAGATTCTAGCGCCACTCAGGACTTGTACCTTTAGATGTCTCAACGAGATACTCTTTTTTATTTTTAATCTCATGTTCGAGCTCTGTAACATGTTTGCTGATATTTCAAGAGATAGCAATGGTCGAGAAGATCTGTGCCGTTCTTAAGCGTGTGTCTTCAAAGATGCAAATCGTCAGATGCCGTCTTAGTTGACGGATAACTCGCAGTTATCACTCCATCACAAATGTTTCAAATGGGCATAATTAAACGTCTGATTGGGCGGCCTGTCAGACACCGGTTCTAATATTTCTGGGAGTCGTCATTTTGATTGTACCTGACAATTTTGGCCGCGTCCGCGGGGATTATAAAGCCTTCTGCACAATGATTATTCATGCAACCTAGATGCAAATGCAAGCCTCTGTTTTTGGCCATTCGTCGCAAACATGTCCAAAATATCCAAAGTCTGGTCTCAAATCACGGTGTCAACCCCTGATTTCTGGAAGGAATGGAAGATCCATTACATTTTCGTCTTTGGGGGTGATGAGACGAAAACTGAGGGTGTGCAATAGTGGCAGCGTCCCACTAAATCGACGAAAAGAATCATCGTACAACTGTTAAAACAACGGACACCTCTCATTGGTCAACTTCGGCTACGTAGACCGGGATTATATTATCGTCTGCACAATGATTATTGATAGGTTCACAACCCTTACACTAAAGAGTGGGCAAATTCCACCATTCCTGGAGAACTTTATACTCCGCTTCAGTGCAGTCCGTTTCAGTCCCCAAAAGCTTATATCCCTGAACAAGGTTCCTCAATCCTTGGTATCTAGTATCTATAGGGAAGAAGCCACCGTTATCGTCTCATAAGGAAATGTCAACTCCTATCCCATGGGCTGGCGCCTATGGTGTACGTTTGCTTGGCATCCCCCACCAAAAAGTAGGGCTGAGCCCCTGAAACGTACACCCTGCCAGCCCATGGGATACCTTCGGCAGCTTCAGATTATCAACGCCTCCACATCCACGACTCTCGGCTCCCAGAAATCGTTGGCTCGCTGGCCGTGTGCCTGCCTGCAGCATACATAGCAGTCATACTACGATTCATCTCGAGACGGATTGGTAGGATACCATGGAAGGCTGACGATTGGTGGCTTGTTACTGGCCTTGTCAGTCTTTCCCTGCATCTTGAGTTCCCTTGGACAGAAAAGCAGCTAACACTGTCCTGCAACTAGCTTTTCACCACCGGATATGTCGGTTGCGCCGCTGCTGTTACTCACTTGGGTCTTGGTCGCCACGCAATGCACATGATACACCCCGTGACCTTCGCCAAAGTACTGCCCGCTTTTTCCTTCTATCTCGATTCTTCTTTCTCTAGCTCTTTTTCCTTCGTCTCACTAAATCTACAGTCCACTGATCCCATTTCTTCGTGCAGATTGTCGTCGCAAAGGAAGTCTTATACAATCCAGCCATTGTCACCATCAAGACGTTCAATTCTACTCCTATACCGTCGAATTTTTACAGACCGAGGTTCAAATCCATCCTTCAACGTGACTCTCTGGTGTACGGGTGCTTTTGTCCTCTCTTACAGCATCTGCCAGGCCGTGCTGGCCGTATTCTACTGTAAACCCGTTAAGGCATTGTCGGATCACCAGACTCAAGGCAAGTGCATCAATTTCGCCCAGGTGCTCGTTGTCCTCTCGTCACTCAACATTGGAACAGACATCTTGATCCTGTGCTTGCCGGTGCCCCAATTGTGGAAATTATTCATGTCGAAAAGGCAAAAATGCAACCTGATAGGCATATTCCTCCTTGGTGGATTGTTCGTTTCCACCCAAGCTCTGGTCGTAGGTTGCTGATTGTGTTAGCGTCTGCGTCGCAAGTGTCATCCGAGTACCTTATATCGCTCACATGTCTCTGGTCGATGCATCCTGGTCTGACGCCTATGGAGGCATCTGGACTGTCGTTGAGCTAAACCTCGGCATTGTCAGCGCATGCTTACCCACCCTCCGTCCTCTCTTCCTCCACGTCTTCCATGGTAGCTATACCGCGCGTGCAAACCGCCAAAAGCTCCCTGAAAAGCCTAGCATGGTCGCAGGAAACGAAAGCCCGGACGTCATTTCAATGACTGAGGCTTTGGATACAACCCCCATAGTCGTTTCTAGGACATCTGCCGCGGTTTGAGTTTACTCCGCTATGGCTGCACGGTGCACTACCTTGACCACTATTCAAGTTGCGCGACGGTTGTGGTTTACGTGAGTGACGGATGCTTCATTAAGCTGTGAGGATTTCTGCATATACATTTATATTCTAGGCCGCAGGGTTATGTAATATTAGATTGGCATAGGATCTTTATGCAAAATTAGCACTCTTTCAGCAATCCCTAGAGTTGACCCTATCCTTAGTCCGCAATAGCTCCCTCTCATGTCTTCACCCGGAATCCCCTTGGAATCGCACCATGATCGTTTAAGCGTTCGAATACTCGTACCCATCGCTTGCTTTCAACCCTATTCCTTATACACATCGCTTCCAAACACCATCTTATACCAATTTCAAAATCCCTCACCTCTCCCCCATCTACTCCTCAACTCCTCCCAAAGCACTCGACAGACAGCGTTGGCACGAACTTCAGATACTCAATCGCTGTGAGGATTTCTGCGCTTAAACAATTACTCACCAAGCAGCAATTTTTCGACTGTCGGTCTGCACGCATTCAAAACCCCCATTCAATTTTCCACCCTACTCTCCGAGAGAAGCGGCACAGCATATCACAGCGCTGTCCTAACGCGTCTACGTACATACATAAAACCCAGCCTCCTCGCGCCCGTGCAGTGCGTGCACGCCCGATTGCAATCTTTTCTAAAACTGACGCGCACTTTTGCTGCGATGAGGATGTCCGCGTAGCTTGGTATTGCTGGTCCTGGGGTGCGCTAGATAATGTATTTTTTGCTTCTGCCCGTGGGGGTGGTGGGATGGAGGAGAAGTGAAGGGAAGAGAAGAAATAGATGAAGGCATAGGTACATAAGCACGAGCCGATATGTAGATAAAGGAGTAATTAGGCCGCCGTCCTAACGCCGCGGTTCGCAGGCTAAAGTATAAGATGTGTCCTGGCGCTAGGAAGGTCCTATATCTATGCTTAGGTAGGTAGAGTGGGGGGTATGGATCTAATGTGATATGGTCATAAAGACATAAACAGTCACGCGCTGCTCGTGTAGATATTCGCTATAGATATTCCGACACATTGGAAAGATTGACAGTTATATTCAGGATGAATCGCGTGCGGCTGTAGATCGAGACCGACTTACCTTACTTACATACCCACGATTCTACTATAGAAGCGGTTAACGAATAACCACATCTACGAGATCGTCCGTTCGTTTATTAACCGAGGAGCTTAAGTAGCTCGTTTCTATCAGAAGGATGTACCAAGGAATCCCTTGCTTTACTCTAGAAAGGACGGATCAATCATTTCCCACACGTATAGCTGCCATTTCAGTGTCCACCAAGCCGCTCCGTTCTTCCGTTGTTTCTTTCTTTCCTCTCTTGTACTGGACATACACCATATGCCCCGACTCACCACACAGTTACCCATATCCAGCGCCCCAAAGACCCCGGACACGTACCTGCGGCTCGATGCACTCGACGTGGGAGCAGGTCGGTATCGCTTTAGCCCTTTTATTATTTGACGCAGCATCTACCAACCTCCCTCACTCACATATTTTTTCGCTATTGGCGAGGACCCAAACCCCCCTCCTTTATTTTTCTCTTGGTATAAAACGCCCGAGCCAGCGTCATTTTTCCCGCACCACCGTGTGATCCAACCACTACAGTCGATGCCGTGGATAGGGAAGAAGTAATGCACATACTTGCCGTACTCAGCTTGTTTGTGAGTTTGATGGGTTATTTCACCTTCGATAAGGAGGAATTGCGGTCTCTGCAGCTTACTGAGATGGGCGGTACGGTTACTTCTCTGGGAATTGTCGTTATGGACGAGAAAGGAAATGGCGGCTGGGTGTCTAGGTTTTGGGCTTGGGTGAAGGCATGAGTACGTTGATACATTCTCTAAATGATAGTGTTTCGTATCAATATGAATACGATAGCCTTGGAGAGCTGCGATTGACCAGAAATGTTCTCTTAAAAAGGATGTAATTGGTGAGCTATACTTTTGTGGTGGTATAATGTTCAATACACTTCTTCATGGAGACAACGATGTTTTCTACCTAGATGAAGAGAACAATAGATTGATGATAACGGGTGATCTGGCAAAGATGGATGACTCGAGAGCTGTACATATTCTAGGCAGATACATGTGCTTGATCATTCGCGCGGATAAGGATCTCTCTCCTGCGCTGATTGAGGCTTCCTTGAACAAATTCTAGTGGGTCAGGGTGAGTCTCAATCAGGTCTTGCTATCCCGATTCTGATGCTTGGGAATATAGGCCTATATCGTTGATGTCCCGGGTGAGATCGCTGGAGAGCTATCAGTAGCTATCGTTTAACTCATACGAGATGGAGGACAGACCATTGCACCGGCTCTCTCTTCAAATGTGCAGGATCTGGGGCTCGAAGCCTTTTTTACAGTCACTTCAGGATACTTTCGGTAGAGTAACTCGGAAAGTATATCGAAGAAGAATTCTTTCAAGGCGAAAGGCGATGGGAGGGCTAAAGTTATAATATTGAAACAGATGGTCTGGCTCGCATATTCGTTTTCATTGTTGATATTTACTTGAAAGCTTTCTGGGATAAGTGCTTTGAAGACGGGGCCCACATTTTCGGAAGAGAGTACGCTGGGAGACGTTCTGGGAGGGGGGGGGGTTACACGACCTTGTATAGGTGTTCGAAAAGCTCGGCATGGTTTCCATGACAGGAAATACGTCATTTAAAAGAGTTAAATGTGGCCAATCGACTATACATGATATGGCCCACAAACACAGCGATGAGTCTCGAGGATACAAGCCCTAGGAATGGGCGGCCAAAATACTCCAGTCCAAGGCTATGTCCTGGGACCCAGGCGTCGAGGATATCATTCCTGAGTCTAGCGTTGCCTCAAAGCACCTTACAAACACACGCGCCCACGCTTCAACGGTCCGGATTCCATTTGTCGCCCGGAAAGCTGGGGTTGCGAAGCTCAATTGGACAACTGGGACATCGGTAACAACGATGGGCTCTCTTTCGTTCTTTCTGCGTCTGGTTCGACCAGAACGCTTATCTATACGTGGACCTCCGCCACAATAGCATCTGGTCTAGATTGGCAATCATCGATCATCCGGATGATGGCTACCCACAAGAGCTGTGCAATATCAAGATCCCGCAGAGAGAGGTAAGTATCAGAGCTCCAGGATATTTAATGCGAGTCACCATTGTCGGCGTAGGGAAACTGGAATTGTCGGCGCAGTCGTCATTTCAATCATGCTGTTCTCCATGCAATTTCCAGCTGTTGGCCCTGTTTCTCGATTTTTCACACAATGCACATGGGCATTTCTTCGTCTCAGCTAGCTAAACAAAGAGATAGCAATGAAGGTGCTACAGTCTTTCTAGAAAGGTGGCATTTGTTGCGGAACATTCAAGCATATTAGATAGATCACCGCGGTGCCACCAAGAGCCACTAGTGGCTCTTGCTAGGTTCTCTGTTCTTTTACGCCGCTTACCCGGCGTTGAGATTCGTTGCCACCTTGTTTGCTTGCTACTGCAGGTTGGAATTCCTATCAACTTTTGTAATCGACAGATAGAGATCTAAATGTTAAATGATTTAGCTCAGAGATTGTTCTTCTTACTTATTTCTATATTTAGGCAAAAAATTGAGTGTACGACTATTCGTTGATGAGATTTCAGGCTTCCTATCTCGCCCTCATTGACTTTTATCTTTGGTTTTGAGTGCCACATAGCTACATCAGTGTTAATTCCATGCTGTTTCAACTATGTTTGAACGGCTTTGTGAACCATGTTTGAATATGCTTCTATGCTCAACTCCTGATAAGACACTAAAACCCCTAGCGGTATTGCTTAAGCGTAGTCGAGTGAACATTCTACGCAAGCGGCGAGTAAGCTCACCGGGATCCACTAGGGTTCCAATCGAAAGATAAAGGGTCAAGTAGGCGTTATTTCCGACCGTTTATTAATGCGTTCTTTTCGACGAATTGTGAATGCTTTCTTTTGATGTTGCGCCGTGGGCGTCGCGGAAGATCAACGTCTCAGCAAACGAACATCTCGAGTGCCGAACACCATAATAGGGGGTTGAAGGCTGAGTTTGACAAGCTTCGGTCAGGAGCACTGCATTTGAGATAATACCATTACTCGCAGAGCTCAAGCGAGTCGCAGGTTATGCAACAAAGAGCCACTCGGTCCATACAGAAAGCTCTGCGATACACTACGCCGCATTGCGGATTATATCTCACCAATCAATTCTCTTGCGCTTCTGTACGAAGTCGCCGCCTTTGCCAAAACAGCATCAGACGCCCCCCTCCTGCCTGCTGCATTTTCTGACGTGAACATGTTGTCAGGCTGTGTAGAAAAAAGGACAGCTATCTCATTAACTTTTCTTCAAACTCACTGTTATAATCAAAATCTATCCATTATATCTTAGAGCATGGACCGACACTATTCAACCCTAGAGCTATTCAAACACGATGAGACTGCTAGAGCTCCAGAACGTGACTATGATGCGACAGCATTTGAACTCGATACAAGCGCTTTGGCGCCTCAGGTAAATATGAAGTCGTACGTGGCAAGAGGCTATACTTAAAGATATAGGTTGTACCTGATAGCACACCCCAAGTGCTCTACGATAGCTCATTCCCAGAAGCCCACGGCAAAACCGAAGATTCCACTAAGGAACGCGCCTCCACCCTTCACACCACGAAGGCTGCGCTCAAATGGCTATGGATGGTTGTGGCGCTGCTTGTTGCTGCTGCCATCGCTATAGGAGTCGGGGTTGGGACCTGGCGCCACCGCGAGCATTCATCGAAAAAGCCATCTACACACATCAGGTGCGGATTTGAGACGACCTGGTTTCTTCTTGGCTGACTCTTATAGCCCACCGGCGCCGCAGAATCATAACATCACACCTGCTGCAGGGCATATTCTGAATGATACGTCTCTGGCAGCTGTGATTTTCCCGAATGGCGATCGGCAACTTTTCTTCCAGGACAACACTGGTTCCATCCGACGTGCGGTTCGTACTGCATCAGAATTTCGATGGAGCATTGTCCAGTTATTCACGGACCTTTCCAACGGAAAGATCCCCAGCCCAAAGAAGTATACGCCGCTGGCAATCACTATCTCTGACATGGGGGTATTTATTAGAAGCTAGAAATTGTATAGCTCTTAGGCACGCTGACTTATGTGTAGAACCAGCTTTACTACGTTTCGAAGAATTATCATCCGATTTCAACTTTACCAGAGACCATGCTTTCAGGACCAGAGACCACGATTTCAGGTCCAGATACAGATTTGGAAAACTACAGTACCGCAGTGGATACGCGGTCACTATCCGTTGTCTCAGTATCAACTCCAAATCAAATAACCGATACGAATTCCACCACAACTCATGCTATTCTATATTATGAAAACCCGACTGGTCAAGTGTCGGCACTGATGCAACACTACAATCCCACTGACGGATTCAAATGGATCGACGGTACCAGTCAAAGTAGCCAATCATTACCGGGTTACTTGCGTAATGATCCCGCTGCTAATCTCAGCTACACATTGTATGAGTCAGCACCCAACGATAAATTCAGCCCCCCTTTCACTACCCAAACTGTCTATTATAATGATACTTTGCCAGATGTTCAGTCAACAGCACTATTTTACTCGCCGCTTCACGACGGCATTCTCAATACCGACTACTTGCGTGGCGTTAATGACTCTGGGTTCCTAACACCAGGATCTTTTGACACCGTTTTACTAAATATAGCCAACCCGAACCAGAACAATGTTGCAATACGTCAGTCGGATATTGCAACTTTTGGCGAGTTTAGCGGCTATATCTGGATCAACGGCACACAGCCGGTGTCGAGCCCGGATAGCCCGACGCTAGAGAGCTCGTTTCCCTTTCGAAGGCTCGCTAGTGTAACTTCGGCTGACGGGTCGACCTTTGTTGGAATTTGATGACGGCTTGATTGAATCATCTAAGAGTGGAGTGCTACTTCTAGTACATGCCAAGCATAATAGGGCTGAGATGCTGATTTCCAACAACCTTCCTATATCATCAGGTAAACGATACGACCTTTGCTGAGGAGCACTGGGACTCCTCATCTAGGGCCTGGCTTACCCCGGACTACATAACTATACCGGATTCTTAGCATTTGAGTACCGAACTCGACATCTCAACAGGCACGATATCTGATATTTGGACAAGAAAAACGTAGGATCCGAGGCTGTCTGTTTTTGGCACAGGCAAGGGCGCATTCATTGAGACAGCGGTGAACAGTGATGATGCAGAAGATGGATCGCAGACGTGGCACTGCAGGCAGTGAGAGTGTGTAAAGGGCGGTCATCTCTATTATAGCCGGTGTTTCATAATTCACCTTCTGATCCGATCACAGCAAATAGAAGACTGATGTTTCATTCTCCCAGCGATGCTCTACAATAACTTGTTGAGCGTATCCAGTCCTTTTCATGCACATCTATGATGCGCATATGGCCAAGTAAGAGTCCTTTGTTGGCCTTGAGGTCTTATACCTCATGGCACCATCATTAATAGACTAGGTTGACCATCATTCACCACTGAACCTGGTGGTGTATCCCATCCTCTGGCAAGTTGGGCACTCGTTGTCTTGGCATCCCCCACCAAAATTCTACATACTTGGAATAGCAGCAATATGCTCATTCCAACACGCTATATGATTACATATATGAATCCCACATAGCTTACAGCCATAGTGACTTCTTGGGGCCCGCTCCCGTCGTTTTCTTTGGTCTAGATCTCGTGATCTAACGGTGTTTACAGTTTTTTTTTGATGGTTGCGGGACGGAGAGTAGGGCTGAGCCCCTGAAACGAGTAGGATGGGATACTTCCTTCTCATGCCGTTTCAACATCCTTTTTAGATGACAGTCCTGTACCTAGACGCGAGCTATAATTCAAGGCTGGGCCTGCTTTCTTTGCATACGGAGAACGAGTGTTAGAACTTGAACTTCTTTATATTCTCGGGGCGGCGGATCTAATCAACCCCTCAAACCTGCGAACTTTCCGAGGGTTCCCATTGAAGATGCTATGAGAGCAAGCTCAATCGCATTTCGAACCTGCGGGGACAACCTCTTCGACAGAAGGCCTCGAAGAGCCCTCGGAGAGCCCGCGGGAGGATTAGGGGGGTTTCAGAGAGTCCCCCTGAGAATCAATCAGAAAAAAAGTAATTAGATTATAGACCCCAGCACTCGGCAAGATGTTCACTACTGCCCAGCCTGTACGCCACCAGCACATATCATAATTTGACATCTCCCGACTGCATAAAGATCAGCGACCGAGATGCAATCCCAGCGCAGCACTTCGCAACCACTGCTCTCTCTGTTTGGCCTCTTCCTAAGCTCATTATACTGACGTGGCCTTGTTCAGCTGCATAGTTCTATATCCTCCACTGTTCTCCGCGCAGTGCCATCACGCCGGCCTCACCGTTGCATGATTGGGTTCCTACTACTCGAAAACAAACATGACAACTAAGGAGCAGGTTGGAGGTGCGCTAGGAAATGTGATTTGCGCAGTGGCTAGAATAGCCTTGCAACCAAGCAGGAGGGCTTAAATGGGGAGATTTCATACTGATGGGGATTTTTGAAGCGGTGTGACGGGTATGATGTGGGAATACACTGTTCGGAGGCTGGGCACGGCCAATTAATGGGCTTTGCAGGATACATACGGCTTACTGTTAGGTATCGCTCGCAAAGTGGTTCAAAAACGGGGTCACTGCTGTTGTGCATCTCGATCTTATTTGGTGAGTGGGCTTCATACTTCTCTACGCTTGATTGACAAGGGGGTGATAGGGGTGAGATATTGGTAATAACAATTGTTATCCTTCTCGCCAAGAGATTCGTCCGCTTTTTGGCGACCTTTAGGATACATCTACCCCTGCCGAGTTTAAAGTGCCTGAATTATACGGCTCCTATCCTTCGAGGTCTTTAATAAGTACCTTACTTTAGGTCGACAGCTGACCGTTCGAAGGACGAGAGTAACCGTTCCGCTTGCTGAGTTCGACGACTGTTGGCATTAACAGTGCAGGATATTCTTCCCAACCTTGAACCGATCCCATCTGTTTTCTACAGCAATGCTGCTTTGAGGACGATACCTACTCCACCTAGTGGAGACTTCTGGATATAGTATTTGCAGCATTATGGCACTGTAGCAAGTTTCTCACGCCCTTTGGATAATGAACTATCGGGTTCGTTTAACGTCCGGCTTACCACGAGCCTGAAAAGCATCATTGCGTTGGGGATCGTTGCATCACATCCTTAGTCTTTGAAACAGTCGCATCCATCTTCTGCAAAATTGTCCAGTCGAAGACCGAGTTCACGTTTAGACGAGACTGTAGAGGGTGCCCACGACGCTGAAGGTGCTCCTTAATAGGTTGCCGGTATACAGGAATGGATCAGCTCTTAGGATTCATTAGCTTCGAATGCCGCTGACAGGACGTACTTGTCATCAGAGGAAGACTTGAATGGTGGCCTCATGTTATACTAAGTGAGGCGTTGAGCGAAATTAGTCTGAGGCGCGGACACGTTCAGCCTCACACCGTTCCTGTTGGACGATGGATTTTCACATAAATAGGGCCTTGGTCTCCCAGCATCCTGACACTCACATTCACTTCTTACAAGCATCTTCACATTCTACACATTTCAGCACCAAGCTCGCAAATACTCAAGAAACCTATCTACAACTCACCTACCATCCAACATGCAGAATCACTTCATGACCATCGTCTCGGCCGCCCTAGCCACCATGGGCGCAGGCATAGCTGCCTATTCGAACAAGTACGAGCCAAGAAGACCCCTACCGTCCTGTGCCTTTCTTAACCCCGTAACGTTCCTTTGCTTACCTCTACTCCTCGCTCTAGCTGCCAGGGCTCCTTCCTCACCCCCAGCGTTACCGACTGCCAAGCAGCTTGAAACAACATCAACACCGGATCGACTTATACCGATGGGGCTCAATTTAGCGTCGGACACTGTTACGTGGTGTATGCGACCAACGGCGCCGGCGCAGAACCTCTCTCCGGCGGGACAATTCGTGCCACTGTGCAAGACATCTTGAATGATTGCGGTGGCCATAAAGGCAGTTTTGGCACGAACAACTGCGACAGCTGCCACGTCACTATCAACTACCGTTCCTGACGGTCCACAAAATCCCCATAACGCGATGGTTGCAGGGGAAATTTGGTTGATCTTTTCCTGCTCCATATTTGGGCGTTGCCGGCTTCGCTGGACCTATAGGAGGGACTAGATCGCGTTTGTGGAAATAGAGTGGAGGTTGAAAGGGAGACGTTGGCACTGCTTTGGAACATGAGATGTCTGTTATCCCACAATGCAAGTACCCAACCTCATCAGGAAAGGAAGTGAAGGCTCACGCTCGTTTTTGTGCTGTTATCAGGAGTGTAAATTGACACTACTGACTCGTGTGGGAATCCTGCTCTGTGCATTAAGCAAATGTCACCTCCCCCCAAACCCACTCCTCCAAGAACTGTTCGCTAGAATAAGCAATCACGACTCAAATAGGCCATTACATACCAGAACCTTGCTTAGGTAGATAAGGCTCTTTCGAGAAAGTCCAATGCATAGTATTCGTGAAGATAAATGCTACCTTGATATTAAGAGAAAGCTTCTTTACTGATGTATACATATAGAGTATATATGAGAGGCTGATAATCGGTACGAGCGAGCTCACCGCCTCCAATGAAATGGACTATGATTGCGATGGATGACGCCAAGAGGAGGTGGGGGTTAAACCTCCTTCTTCAACGCCTCGAGCTTGCGGTGGAGGGTGCTGACGTGGATGATGGACTCGGGTTCCGGGAGCGCTTATTCTATCAATCTACGATAGTCACTTGATCTATGGGGATGCACGATCCACTGGGGTTGTTGTTGTTGTTGTTGTTGTATTTCCTACGCCCCCCGGCCCCTAAGGGTCAGGTTTTAGCCGCTAGGCCATGTGGGGTTGGTATCTAGTGTACATATGCGTATCCTGTGTGTGTCTGTTTTGTATAGAAAAGCCCTCACCTCGTTGTTTCCTATACGACGGTGTCTTCCGTACTAACGAACTTCCGGATACCCAGTACTAATCTGTAACCTCGGTGTTCCCATCGCTTATTCCGTAATCATTGAGGCCTTCTAAGGAAATCGTACGGAACAACCCGTAAGTGATCGTGTTTATAGAAGGGTTTGATCCGTAGGCGTTAGGATGGCGAATCAGACGTACTAGGCTGTCGGGGGTGGAGTAAAAATCGATACGTCCGTGCAACGGGGCCGCGCGAAGCATAGTAGTCCTGCCCTATCTGTTGAACTCTCTTGTCTGACGCGTCGTCTTCGTTTAAGCAAATCTCAGTGTCGCCGACTAGTGTCGAGTATCGATTCTGAAGGCCGTGGGGTTATCGTGTTGATTGAATGCCCACCAGATAGCGCGTTTGTCGCCGTGAACACGTTGAGCGATTACTGTGCGAAAGATCTGATCTAGAAGACGTGCTGCCGTTACGTCTTCCAGCCTTCAGTGACGCGTGGATAGTTGAATGTTGACGCGTCGGCGAGATCATTTGGCTCTCCTAACAAGTAGAAGGTTCGTGCCCAACATCACGTACAGGTAGATCTCATTGCTGGGCACGATCCACTGGGGTGAGGGCAACATACATGCGAGCTTTGGTTCATGTCACGTGAGTGTAAAGCGGCATCCGATTTAGTCTCGATATGACGTAAGGCTGGGCCAGATCTCTTGGCACTTGTTTACCCACTTTGGCGCTTTTGCTTGCTACTATACCTTATCACTGCCGCAACATTAGACTGTGCAAGACCAACTCTAGATCCAGGACTCTTTGGACGTTCAAGCATTTCAGACTTCCAGGTTCCGCCTCGAAAAAGCTCACAAACTCTATTCCTAGGCAGCCAAAACACAGGGCCAGCACTATCGCCCCAGGAGAAGAGAAGACTACCCTAACAAGAGAAACCCGGTTCCCTCTCACCATTCGGGAAGATGAGTAACACAGACTTCCTCGGCCGGGCGATTGAGGTCGTGAAGAAAGCCATCGAGAACGACACTGCAGGCGAATATGAGAAGGCGTACCAACTATACTACCAGGCCTTGGAGCTGTTTATGCTGGCTTTGAAATGGGAGAAGAACGTCAAGTCGAAGGAGATGATCAGAGGCAAGGCGGGAGAATACATGGAGAGGGCGGAGAAGTTGAAGACCCATTTAGCGGAAGGGGACAAAAGTAACAAAAAGAAACCGGCCGCGGTGGGGAGCAACGGGAAGGTATCTGGGGGTGGAGGAAAGGGAAAGTGAGTGCCCATAGTGCTCTATGGGAAGCGATCTAGGCTCTAGTATAGACAAGGAGGCTAATTCTCAGGCGCCTTAGGGACGATGATGACGATGACGGAGATCCTGAGGCGAAAAAGCTACGAGGGGCACTGGCAGGAGCTATATTGACAGACAAGCCGAATATCAAATGGGAGGATGTCGCAGGTCTGGATCAAGCAAAAGAGGCTCTGAAAGAGGCCGTCATCCTGCCTATAAAATTCCCACATCTGTTCGTCGGCAAGCGGCAGCCTTGGAAGGGCATATTACTCTACGGACCACCTGGGACGGGTAAATCGTATCTCGCCAAAGCAGTAGCTACGGAGGCGAATAGTACGTTCTTCAGTGTGAGCAGTAGTGACCTCGTATCGAAATGGATGGGTGAGAGCGAAAGGTAAGCTCTTCGTCTTCGCAGCTACAGTGAAAATAGCCGCTGCTGATGAGGCCGTTCAGATTAGTAAAGCAACTCTTCAATATGGCCCGCGAAAACAAGCCCTCGATCATTTTCATCGACGAAGTGGACGCCCTGTGCGGTCCCCGCGGCGAAGGCGAATCCGAAGCCTCCCGCCGCATAAAAACAGAGCTCCTCGTCCAAATGGATGGTGTAGGCCGCGATTCCAAAGGCGTCCTCATCCTCGGTGCTACGAACATCCCTTGGCAGCTCGATGCGGCAATACGGCGGCGGTTTCAGCGAAGAGTGCATATCAGTTTGCCGGATCTCGCGGGTAGGATGAGGATGTTTGAGATGAGTGTGGGCACGACGCCCTGTGATCTCAAGCCAGCGGATTACAAAACGTTGGGGCAGATGACTGAGGGCTACTCCGGGAGTGATATCAGCATTGCTGTACAGGATGCGCTGATGCAGCCTGTGAGGAAGATTCAAACGGCTACGCATTATAAGAAGGTATTTCCTACACACATCTCGATTCGTGAGGCTATTTGTTGACAACACTCATTAGGTCATTGTGGACGGAGCTGAGAAGCTGACGCCCTGCTCTCCTGGCGACGCAGGTGCCATGGAGATGTCATGGACTGAGGTTGAATCGGACAAGCTGCTCGAGCCGCCACTTGTCCTGAAAGACTTTGTCAAGGCCGTCAAGGGAGCGAGGCCGACGGTCAGCGCTGAAGACATCAAGAAGAGCGCTGAATGGACGGCGGAATTTGGCAGCGAAGGGGCTTAGAGATTGGATTTCGAGCTGGGTTTCCACGTTTATGAACAAGCAAGGCGTTGACGGGTCCGAATATCAAGCATTACCGGGCGTATGGGGCATTTTGTATTGAATGAGTGCTGGGTAAACACTACAAACTGACATATTTCGGCACTCGAATTTTGCGAACCTCCAGTCCCGCAAATATACGCAGTAGAACAGAAGTAGCTGCACGATCTTCTAAAAAGTCTTGTCTACTATTTTAGTGTCCTGTCTCGCCAAGAAGAGATATATGCCAATCAGGTTATTTCTACATCCAGTTCAGCAGGTCTCTACACCTTAGGGGATGCAGGACCTGCACTGCTTTAATGACACACCCGGGGGTTTTAAGGCGCAGAGCCTTTCTTCGCATATCTGTCTGCCTACTGGAAAAAGCGCCGACGATGGAAAGAAGATCCAAAGTAATATCAACTTCAAAACCCCCCCCCCCAACCCAAATCTCTTCAGTGAAATAAAAACTCTGCTCATGAGCATAAAGCATCTAACTTATTCATATAATGGATCTTTTGTACCGAAAAGCATATGCTCCAGCCCAGATGGAGATCTCTCCGTCGTCAGTACTTCTTAATGCTTACTGCTTACTACTTACTACTTACTACTTACTAGGTATAGCTACGCCGATTACCTGGGTCCATAGAAGGTAGGTGAGTAGGTAAGTAGGTGAGAAGGTATGTTAAGCCGCGGTAGAAAGAAGGTTAGATAAGATGTAGTAGAAGCGCAGTGGTGGATTGTCCGGTTGTCGATGGAGCGGAAAAAGCGGAAGGAGGAGAAGGAGAAGGAGAAGGAGAAGGAGAAGGAGAAGGAGAAGGAGAAGGAGAAGGAGAAGAAGAAGGGGGCGGGTTAAAAGGAGAGCGTAGGAAAGTGAGTAGAAGCGGAATTCGGACGAAACGGGATAGAGGTGTTTTAACCGAGAATTCGCGGCATTGGAGTGGAGAAGCGATGGTCGCCGCTTGGTAGCAGCATGGGATGTAGATACAAGCAGTTATATATATGGGGGATATTAGAGAAGCAAAAAGCTGCGCGAGCTACCTCATTCCCATACATTACAATCCAATGATTTAATATAACAATAAGTTGATCGCGTTTCTCCACCCCTTTAACTCAACGTTCGCCTTGATTTCAAAGTCCGTCTGAATCGAGGGGTCCGCGCTTGTCTGCGTGCTCCGGGTTTAGGCTTCTTTCTCCTCGTGCTTTTTGCTGGACATCTCTATAACCTTGTAATTAACAAAGAGGTTGACCGGCGGTAATCCAAGCTTGCAATCTCTAACACGGGAACGAGCAGTCCATTTGGTTCCTCTGCAAATGACTCAGTCACTTGTGACTAGGGCGAGAAAGGGGGCAAGATGCAGAGGTAGAGCAGAGTGACAAGACATACCGCATTAGTGTTTGAACCCCTGCCTCTACCACATTTAGGCCCGTCTCTAGGGTCCCACCCGCCGTTGCTGCAAGTGGCGGGACCACTTGTGGTTCGGCTCGTCCATTTTAGAGATCCGTAGGTGAATTGCACGTAATCGTTCTCATGTTCGCCTACAATGACCAGAGGCAGGGGAAGCTTGCTCGTGAATGAGTACGGGTCTGACGCATTGATTGGATCGCCCAGTGGGTTCTTGGCAGGGTCGGTCTGTGTGTCTCCGATGTCATTCTTGTCATTGTCCACCATGTTGACTATGGCGAACAAGCCCTTGCTATTGTCGTCGCAGCTTTGCCATTCTTGCAGGTGGAAGGAACAGGTTCCAGTGGCGTAACCTGGAGGCGGAGCTGGAGGCGTGGGCGTGGGCGGGGCAGATAAAGGAGGGGGCGCCGTCAGTGGAGGGATCTCATTGAAGCTGCAAAGTTTCATAAAATAAAGCTCTACAAAAGTGGGTGAGTCCTCATTGCGCCACAGAATTCGGAGCTTACCGAACACTTACCGGTGGCGGCGGCTGCGTAGCTCTCAGCATTATAGTCAGGGCTTACCAGGCTATTATCGGCTTCGTATTTCGTCAGCCAATCTCTCGCACCGAGTAATTCGCGACCAGTCTGGGCGTCATCGGTGCCGTGTCGCCCTATATCATTTCCTTCAGTACGTGCATCGAGGCCGGCCTGCTCGCTAAGAGAATCAAGATGGGTAATCTCGTGCAGGATGGAGTGGCCTGCGGCCATTAGCATCATTAAAATGTGTCTCACTTATGGTGCGACTGACCGGCGGTAGCATAGAATTGACATTTCTGCTTGCTGTTTCCTTGTTTATCTTTGGAACACCAGCCAGAAGGAGTGTTATCACGATATGGCACACCAGGATTCGCTGGCTGACTTGAGTCATAGAGCAAATACTTTGTCGAAGACGCGGTCCAGAAAGGTTTGCAGATGTTGATGACTTTTTCATCGTTTGGACCGCCAGCGGTGGCATCCGTGACAGCGACACTTTAAGATTTGGGCAGTGAGCATCCTCGTCAAACCTTAAGGTCGAACAGTTTGAGCTTACGATTGGCCTGAATTACAGGCTGGTACAGTCCCAGAGCATTCGAAATGAATGCTGAAGTATCGTGGAGTACCGTCTGTGACAGCTAACATCATACTCTTGAAGTGAGCGTATTGTTTATCGGTCTTATCGCCACCAAAGTAGTGAGTGAATCTGAGAGCCAAGTTAGGCTTTGCTCTTTCTATGTTATCATAGCTACACGACTTACGCTCGGTTGTTCTCCTCCATGTTGGCAGCTTTTTCGCCGCCTTTTTGCATCCACTTGTACCTTCTTTCGCTCACCAATACTCTAAGCAATTTACAAGACCTACCCCTGACGTCCTAGCATCAGAACCAGTGAGGATTGGCAGAATGACCGGTCGAGGAGATGGTCGTCTTTTCCGTCCGTACGCGTTTGTTGAAAGTGGCCAGTCCTCGAAGCAGACTTGACCATAGCGAACAGGTCCGCAAATGCTACAGTCGAGCTGGGCCTTGCGCTAAGCACGTCCTCGCCGACGCTTGACCCTTCCTCCTCATCCCCCTTCTTTCTTATCGTGACCGCTCGTATCCTCACAACCCCGCACCCTGATTCTTCCATCACCCTCGCCACCCATCTCAATGCTCTCGGCGGTCTTGGCAATCGCTCTTTCAACAACATTGTCTGTGTATCTCCCGAGACGGCGGGTCAAAAGCGCATTGAGATCTGGCCGCGTGGCTGGCCGCAGTATAAATGGGATCCAGACGACTTGCGTGACGCTTGGGACTTCGTGACTGTGCCCGCGAATGGGAAATTGGAGATTAGGCACCCGGTGGACGGGACGAAAATAGCGGAGGCCCAGCTGAAAGCTGGCGAGAGATATCAGGCTTCTTTGACAGATAAATGTCTTGGGATAAGATGGTGGGCGTTTGGATCGTTAGAGGAATTTGAGGGTGTGAGGTTCAGGCAATGGAGAGAAGGAGAGGTGGAGGAAAGGGCAGACGATGAAGGGGCAGACGAGGGAGTGAGATATCTTATGGGTGAATTTCCAGATAATCTAGCTCTTGTCATCGAAAAAGGAACGGCGGAATTTGAGATAGGGGAAACCGTCGAGTAAGAGAAGAAGTGCCTTCTGAAGGACCTTTGTTTCTACCAGCATTGAATTCAACATTGTGAAAATCCAACCCGCTAGCTTCTCTCCTGGAACATGGTGCAGATCTCCAATGCCTACGCCAAGCGGGGCTCCACATTACACGACGTCGCAGCCGTTAACTCCACGCCTACAATGTTCGAGCTGCTGATAGCTCATAGCGCGGGACTCGAGGACAACGACGCTTTACACTCTGCCGCAGAAGCCGTAGAGATGGCGACTCTTTGCTGGTTCCCGGCATGATCAGCAAAGCTTTAGGGCGGAGACAGTACCCATCTAGTAGTTGCACAGGAAGGGGACTGTCGTTGAATACTATTATTTGTGACATAGGAGATCGGTAGGATCGACTTCTTACTCGGAAAGAGGCGAGTTGTATTATGAAGATCATTATGAAATATGCGGAACGTATCCGCTCTGACCTACGAAGTAAAAGCGCCGCCAAATGCCCCAAACCACACGCACCACATAAAATGGCAGACGACCAAAAAAAACTCCAAGAGCTCTCGGACGCCTACCAGAAGCTCCAAACAGGTAACCTTCCACCCTCTTCACCATCTCCCCTCCCTAAAACCCCACCCCACCCCACCCTTCCCTCATCCCTAATTCCAAACCCCCAGCTAATCCCAATCCTCAAAGACCTCCAAGCATCCATAACCGCCCGCCAGCGCCTCGAATCCCAACAGCAAGAGAACAAAGGCGTGCAGAAGGTCTGTCTCATCCCCCTTCCCCCCCCCTTATTCCCCTCTCCCTCTCCCTCCTTATTCCCCTCTCCCTTTACCCCCAAACCTTTCCCCCCCCCCAACTCCACCTTCCCACTAAAACCCACCCAGGAATTCTCCCTCCTCCCCTCAAACCCCTCTTCCCCCGACCCCTCCAAGCCCCCCTCACGCATCTACAAACTCATCGGCCCCGTCCTCCTCCCGCAATCACCAACCGAAGCAACCACAGCCGTGCACGCCCGCCTGCAATACATAGAGCGCGAGATCAAACGGTTAGAAGCGCAAATAAGCGAGAAGCAAGTTGAGAGCGAGAGGGTGAGGGGGGAGGTGGTGGGGTTGCAAAGCATGGCGCAGACGGGTGGGGTGGGGACGGGAATGCAGGGTCAGCAGTAGTAGCAGTTCAGTTGGAGTCGATCATCGAGAATGGTGGTGGGGCGGGTGTCATATGTTTGGTGGGAGGCGTGAGGAAAGATGACGGGAGACCAAGGCGTACACCCACAGTGGGATGGCAGGGCGTGGTCTTATGCCTGTATTCGCCATCGTGGATGCCACGTACTGCATTGCTCTCAACATGCAGCAGCCCTACGTTGGAGAATACTCAAGGATCGATACAGCACGAACCTCACAAAGGATGAGATTCTATGAATTGAGAGATCATGGGAGCAGAATCGGGTCCCTTGAGTACCAAGAAAGACTTGGGGCTGTTCTTTAGAGCGGAGGGACATGGTACTGCACTTTCCCATGTAGAACACAGTGCCGGGTGAAGGAGGCAAACTCCCAGTCACACGAAGGAGATCATGAGGAGAACCACTAGATTGACAATAAAGTCGTGCTATCTATGATATATGGCCAGCCCTCTTCACCATGATTAACGAGTAAACAATGCTGGTAAAATGCCGCTCTTGACGGAGACATCGTCCTGTATAAAGCAACGAGAAAGCAAAGCAAATTCTCCGACTCCCATAGCAATGAAACCTCCTATCTCCTTCTAACCCATGTTTACTCGCCTTGCAACAATGACTCAGAGTCGACGCTCACAAAAGAGCAAGGAATACCATCGATGCGAATAACCCAACACCAATCCCCAATGAAGGTCTGATAGCGGAGCCTTGGAAATGGGTGGCAGCGGTAGGGTTAAGCAAGACATGGATGCTGTAGTTGCCGCCTCCAGATGCTGGAGACTCAGCGGATCCAGAGGGTACACCAACGTTGATGACACCAGAGGCAGCGATGGTGGCTTTGGCAGGAATACTCCCAGAGGCTTGTGGTATAAAGGCTGGTGATTGGACGAGGACAAACCCCTCGATTGGAGTATGGGCACTGTTGGATTGACCAGCTGCTGGGCTAGTCTCAGTCTCGAACCCAACAGCTAGGGAGGTCAGACCATTGGCGCCAATGACCGGTGTTGCAACGACAGCAAGCGATGTGAGACCGTTGGCACCTACGATAGGCGTCAAGAGGACAGCAGGTGTAGTTAGACCAGCAGCAGGAGCTATGGGTGTCGAGAAGACAGCGAGTGATGTCAGACCGTTAGCACCGACGACAGGCGATGGAACGACAGCGATGGCTGTGCTACCGTTGGCGACGATGATTGGTGTTGAAATTGAAGCGGTGGATTGACCAGCAGCTACGCTTTCCCCATTGGTACCCACGACAGACGACGGAATAACAGTGGGAGCTGTAATACCGCTAGAAAATGTATGCGGTGAAGTGGCGGGCTGGCCAACAGCTGCTGTTTGTTCTGGCGATGATCCAACAGCCAAAGTGACCAATGGTCCAGCGCTTTGCTCGGCCGGCAGAGATGGAATAATAGAGGCACCAACTTCGCTTGAAGTTGGGGTGCCAGTAAGTATTGCCTCAATGTTGACACCGCTGCTGGAAAAGGTTGGACTAAGGACAATGCCAGCGACTGTGGTTGCTGGGATGATGGAAGCTTCTATCATGCCCACAAGTCCAGTTGCTGAGGTGGTCAAGCTGGCAGCATTCCCTGCTGCGGTGATGGTTTGAAGGCCAGAAGCTCCTGCGTTGACTGGAGATATGGTGGCCGTGGTAGGTAGAATGACAGCACCTCCTTTAAGCGTTGAGGTAGGGAAGCTGGACTCTGCTGTCTCCCCGGAAAAGCCGATGACCGATGTGGTAGAAGAGCCGACGACAGCTACTTGAATATTGAGTGATGAAGTCGGAAGTCCAGCGGCGGCCAATGAGGACAGCACTGCATTGGTAACTTGGCTGACCTCAGCACTCAACGCACCAGTCGCTGACGTGGCTGCAATAAGAGCAGTAATGGCGTTGACACCACTCGATTCGGACTTGCCAGTCTGGACGGAGGCTGTAGCTGACGAGACTACACTAGCTTCAATGCCGATGATAGCAGAGCCGAGATTGCTCTGTACTTCAGTGGATACCACACTGGGAATAATAGTGGAACCAGACTCCTGGCCTACTCTTCCACCGAAAGGCGATAGCGAAATGAATGTTGGAGTGGAGCTTTGGTTTCCGGAAGACGTAGCAGAGTTCAACGAGGCGCCGGGGCTGCCGAAGAAGATGCTAACATTAGAGGCAATGGTGGCAGTAAAGGCTGGAACTCCAATCGCGGTCGCGCTCTGTAGGCCGGTTGCCGAGGTTGAAGAGGCTTCCAAGCCGGTGGACACTGCCGTGACATTGTTTCCGACGATGGTAATGGACGACTCTGATCCATAGCCAGGAGGAACGCCAGAGGAGGGGCCGTTGGGGTATGGCAGTTTAGTCACATAGACGGACGGAGTACCGACAAATCCGCCCCCATATGCATTGCCAAGTAACTCTGCAGTGTAGACAGGGATAATTGAAGATGTAGCGTTGGAAAATATTCTTCCCCTGGGTGAGCCGGGAGTACTGGTTGGAGATGGTACAATGCCGTATCCTGGAAATTCAAGAGTGCTCGAGGCGCCTGAGGTTGCCGAGACCGTCAAAGAGACAAAGCTGGGGAAGAAGAGACTCCTACTTGGAGAAGCTGCAGTGCCGGGCACTTCTGGCCTGCTGGAGAGGGCTGCTGAGGATATCGAGATCGATGGCTGTGATAAGGAAAAGATGATAAGGGACGGCAAAGAAGAGACGGCGGATTCACCAGGCGAGCTTGACGACACTGCTGGCTTGCTTGGAGGCGCAACACATTTGGTGCAGAGCGTGGATGTTGTAGTACGAGTGACGGTCGAGATGGTAGTCGTGATCTCCTCGAACGACGTGCTCCCCGAAGTGACAAGAGTTGTGACGGGGCAAGTTGTCAAGGTAGTGTAGACACTGCTCTTGAAGTCAGCTGGACCATAGAGATGGAGTGAGAGGATTTTGAACCTACACATCGGTGATCACAACTGCTTGGGTAGTTCCTGGTGCTGGAGAAATACCAGTCCCAAGTGGCGCTGTCCCGGCTAAGGTCAATGGTGGCTGGTCTTTTATAGATGTCGATGAACTGGCTGTCAAGTCTGTGGTTGGCAGAGACGAAGAGCTCGAATCTTTAGGACCTGATTCGCACATGCTGGTCAGCAAAGGGTGGAGATGAAGTTTGGAAAGAGCGCAAATAGTTAGGGAGCATTGTTGTGGGGTGAGGCGAAGCAGCCTCTGAGCATAACACTGCCTTTGGCAACCCTGCAAAGGACTGCTTCGCCTGCAGTTGGTGAGGAGAGTGCAGAGGCGGGAAGCGTTGAGATCTATGGAAGCTCACCATCTCCGGCACGTCGGCGAAGAGGGTTACCTATGTAGAGTGTTAGCAAAATGGTCGCTGTCAATGGCATTTGGAGATAGCTCACCTCTTGGACCAGCTATCACCAATGGAGTGGCCGATGCCAGGACCAGCAGAGACTTGACGAGATGCATGATGGCTGTAACTGACACACAGCAGCTGATGGGTAATTAAGGATCGTTGAGAAGGCAATCAATTGACTGCAAAGCACCAAAGGAGTAGCTGTAAACGAGTGACTGTGAAAGATGGGAAAGATGGGAACGAGAGAGATGGAATGGAGAAGATGTAGAGAAGAGAAAGAAGAAGAAGAAGAACGGTTTGGCAGGAAGAAGGGACTTTAACGAAACAAGCCTTGGCAAGCTGGGTAGCCGTCAACAATACAGCAGCGACTCCCGGAAAACAAAGCATGAACTTGGCAGCAGCTCCTTCCTGCAAGCCCAGGCTTCATTTCAGCTGCTACCCATTGGACGTGTCTGACGCCTTTTATACACCCTTCTATGCATACATCCGTCCCTTTATGCATATCGTTTGATCTTGACATGCATATGGCTGTGTAGCCTAGTCCTGTAATACTTATGAGGTCTTGTATCTCACTGGTACCATCATAGATTAGCATGCCTTCTGTTATACCACCCTGAGTTGTGCTGACTACAGTTCACCACGCCAACTCATCGTATCAGAGGTGAAAAGAATCGAAAGAATACTGGAACATGCCCTTTCTATATGTACATGGTGCACCTTGTGAGCCATAGCCATAGATACGTATAAGTAAAATTTGTACGCCCGTAGCAGATTACCATCCAAGGAGCAAAGTCGAAAGGGCGCACGTACCTGCTTGCCGCATTACTTACTGGTGATTGGGAAACTGCGTTGCCTTTAGCGCGGTTGGGTTGTTTATATTTTCTCAGCACCCTCAACAATCTTTTCTCTCTTCAACATCGCATATCTTGCTCACTCACAGCATTCCTCGTCATTCACCACTGCATCCATTACCATTGCTCAAGCTCCAATACACTACTTGAACATTCTTTATAACCTCCATCGACTTCATCTCCATCAGCAAGATGCGTCTCACCGACTCTGCCATCTTCGGCCTCGTGAGCTTGGTCTGCACCGTCAACGCCACCAAAGCAATCGGTAAGCCTGTCCATGCCAAAAGGCAAGCAGTGGCCACTGTCACCAGTAACGGCTGCGTTGCTGTCTGTGAGGGCTCTCTCAGCAATAATAAGGGGGTAGATTGTGAGGTCTACTGCACTGGAATCTCCTCGACGGCCACGTCCACATCCACGTCTACCACCACATCCACCGTCATATCGACAGTGACATCAAAAGCCAGAGCTGCCCTGAACCGGCGAACCGTGGTATCTGCCTCCAACGGTGCCTGCCATGAGACTTGCTCCATCGATGAGGCCGAGGGCGATTTTGATTGTGGTTGGTCGTGCGATGCAGATTTCTCCACACTGATGCCTGCCACGTCTACAACGAAAGCTCCTTTGCACCAGCGAACGGTGATCTCTGCCGTGGACGGTGACTGCACTGCCATCTGCTGGGATCTGATGCCAGGTACTGAGTGTGATGTCCAATGCTCATCGGATTCGAAGACCGAAATGCCTGGTAATATCGTCCACCCCAGCGGTGCTAACAGTTCACATCATCTTGCATTGATCTTCCAAGCACCAATCTTTCTCGACCGCATCCTTCTCCATCGCTTTCTATATCATTTGCTAACAGTCTTCACAGCACCCAGCAGAGCCGCTCGTATTGCCAACCTTGAGGCTCGCCAGAACGTTCAAGGTATGCCAATTAACCCCACCAGTTGCCAGTCTCTATTGACATATAGACTAGCCTATCAGGTGCACGAGGCACGTCTCGCTCGCAAGTTCGGTGGCCTTGGTGCCCGTGATGGTAAGCCATCCTATCCTCATGGAGCTTTTCATGGGTCCAGCTTGAATCTGAGCTGACTTGCTGGATAGATAGCATGACTGTCACTGTCACTTCAATCCCTGAGAATTGCACTGCTGGACCGGAATCGTCCATCTCGACTACCATTGCTGGGATCCCGACAATCTTGCCAATGCAAGTACCTCAGCCCGCTGGAGCTTCCGTTGAGTCCGCCATTTTGTCTCAAGCATCGGCTGCTATGTCGGCAGTCCAGCAAGTGTTGCCGACATTCGCATCAGAAGCTTCAGCTGCGTCTAAAGTGGAGTCTTTATTGTCATCAATGTTGGCTCCTGCGTTTACCTCGTCCACCGCTACGAGTGCAGCTCCAGTAACCACCAGCTCTGCACCCAAGGTTTCGGTCACTACGACGGCGACATCCACTGCATCAGAGACGACTACCGCATCCGCCACTGCCTCGAAGACAACTACAGCGTCCGCTACTGCCTCCAAGACAACTACTGCGTCGGTCACTTCATCAAAGACAAGTACCGCTTCAACCACTTCGTCGGAGACAATCACCGAGTCAACCACCACGACCGGATCCCTAGTTGTGTCAGAGGCCGCGACAACGATTAGCTCATCGTTTCCTACCACGGGTGCTGCATCCGAGCACACCGTTTCCACCGGGCTTGTACTATGTCTCTTGGTCGGCTTGGCTGCCAAAGTTGTCTTCTTGATCTAGGGTGGCAGGGGTGAGGTTGAGGTCGTGGATACAGTGATAGGTTTCTCTTGTCTGTGATGCAAGGTGATGTTATCTTAAGGCTTGCACAGATGGTAATGCTGGTGGGTATTATCGTGGCAGGGCCCCTATTCTTATTGATCGTTGCCCTTCTTTATTCTTTCACTCAAGCTTTGTGGTCGTCCACAATGGAAGCCTCTCGTGGGTCTCCCACCTGCAACGCAACTTAGTCACGATTCAATGAATCAAATCGTAGATGCTCATCACCTGTCCCAAGCATGCGGTGGCCCCTACTAGGAATGATTGCTGGTTGAAATGCCACTTATCATGGTAAGGTCCCCTCAGAGGGAATTGTTAGAACGTAGAAGACAAGTCAAGCCCTCTAACCGTTCGAATGCTCCGCCAAAATCCCCAAACCCAAGTAGGAGCCAAAGTCATTGCGCTCACATCCAGATCCGTGCACACAGAGAGGATAACTCAGTGCGTAAGATCGATGCATTCTGCCGATGTATGAAGAAAGACACTCATACTTGCTCGACTTTGCTCTCTGCTCTACTATGCATCAAACCCAATGCTCTCTCTCCCTTTTTACGCCGTCTTATGCTCCATAAACAACCCCCCGGCTATGCATCACATCACATCACATCACATCGCATCACTGGCAACCACAAACAAAACACAAACAAAACACACCCTCTCAGCCCACCCCATCGTCCATATGATGTTCCGCCACCGGACAACCCTCGCCCACCACCGTCCGCAGCAAGGCCGCGTGATCTATTTTCGGCCCTATACTCCTGTCATAGTTGCCGCTTTCTTCTTCTCCTTCTTCTTCGTGGGTGGGGGCGTTGAAAGTGGATAGGATGGCTGGGAGGTCGGGGTCGGGGTTTGAGGTGGGGTTGGAGTTGGAGTTCTGGTTTTTGAGCAGGCAGGGGAGGTGGAAGGTGTGGGTGCAGGGGTAGGCTAGGAGGGTTGTTTTTTCTGTGGGGTTGGATGGGAGGAAAACGTTAGTGGGGGTTTCTTGTGGGAGGTGGTATGGTGGGTGGTTGGTGAAGGGTGGTAAAGGGTAAGGGCAAGGGGTGAGGGGTGAGTGTTGGGGTAGGAGTTAAGGTGGGGTTATGGGGTTTGAGGATGAAGGAGGGAGGGGTGGCTTACCGTGTTCGGTGAACATCTCCCCACACCCTACACAATAGCCGGGCCGGATTTTATTAGGAGGATGCTTTGATTTGTGGCCATCGTGGTGATTCGAGGACTTTTCGTGATGGTGTGTAGCAACGTCGAAGCGTACGCCCATTCGCTGGCCTCTCCCTCGCTGCTGCATAGCGGCGTTGACTTCTCCGCGTAAAACTCTGGCTACACCTTCGCTGATACTTTCATGGACCTCGTACTCCCTCAGCATTCTACCTAAGCCTTCTCTGAGACCTTCAATCTCCAAGCCTAGAGGTATGCGCTTGACGAGCTTGAGTGGATCAATGCTGGTGCCGACTTCTTCGAGTAGGCCACGGATGAAGCGTGGTTTGTTCATGCTGTAGTCGAGGAGGTCGTCCCAGAGGCTGGCGTCGTTCTGTTCTTTGGCGAAGGAGATGGCTTGGGATACATCGTTCAAGGAATTAATGATTAAGCGTAAAGCCTTGGCGGGACGCCCTTCTTTGGATAAGAGGTAGACAAGCTCGGGTATGAAGTTGCGTTCTTCACAGATTTTGGAGGCAAGAGCCAAGTCGTATGATTGTGAAGATTTGAGGAACTCCATTAAGAGGGATCGATCGTACTCAGCGAAGAGATGGACGGCGGTGTCGGCATGGTCGGAGACGAGGGCTTTGCCTTCAATGGCTAGAAGGCGCTCTTCTGTTGCTGCTTTGGGCGTGGCGGTCTCTTTGGTGTCTTGCGCAGTATCTCCGGTCCAGAGAGCGCGGAAGTAGAAGAACAGGTAGGGATTTGGCATGCCGAAGCGTTTTCCGAGTTGCTGGATGACAATGTCTGGTTGTAGGTTGCCATGATGAGCTTCAGCAACCAGGAGGCGGATAGGTTCGAGTGTTGCGGTGGAGAGTTCGGAGAGTGGGGCGGATTTCTGTTGGGCTTTGCTGACGCGGAGAAGGATGAAGCCCGGAATGTCGTCCGAGACTGCCGAGACTAGGTGATATTCAGCGATAAGGGACATGGTTGCATCCGCGTCTTTGAGGCGGATGTAGCAGGATAGAGCTTTCCTGGGTTGGCCGTTGGCGAGGTAGAGCTTCGCGAGACTGTCCATGAGAATTCGCCAGTCTTGCCCCGTTTCGCCGTTTTCCGTAGAGTCTTCGCGGACGTCGCCGGCTTTGAGCTTGCTTTCGATGGCTTCGATAACTACGCCGGCATCGAACAACTCTGGAGGCCATCTTTCGAGAAGCTCTCGGAGGCGTAGCCGGTCCGTTTGGACGTAGTGGCCCAGCATGAGCTCATAGACGACAGAAGGTAGCGGAGGTCGAAGTTGTGAAGTTGGTATAAATGGAGTGATTTCTTCGTACTTGTTGGCTTGGGCGAAGACCCATACCCAATGCTCCCAGCTGGATGAGGTGTCCAGAACTTGGCCACAAACGCGTCCAGCTTTGCTCCACTCTTCTTTCGATATGAGCTGCTGTACCCATTTATCTCCAATTCGGCGCTTCTCCTTCTGGGCTAACGAATTTGGATTTCGCTGGCCTGAGACAGTATTCTGGGAGCTGTCATCTGCAAAGAAGTCGATAAGGCTACCTTGGGTTTTGGTTGGTGTGCTTGGAGCACTGTCTGAAGCTATGTCAGACTGGCTATTGACGGCTTCTGGATTTCGTTCCAGCAGATTCCATGCTTCTTCATACATGCTGTGCTCCTCCAGCCACGAGAGATGGTCAGAAAGTGATGGCTTTGTAGCAAGGACACAGTCATAAGGACTATGTATGAAGATCTTCATCCCATGTGCTAGAGTAGCTGGGTTGGGTATCTCGCTTACTTGGGCCGAAGTAAGACTGGCCTTGGTATCTGCATCGCTAGCAGCCTTGACGCTCGACCCTGGGCTTCCCCCACTGCGAACGCTTACGGAGCTACTGAAAAGCCGAGCTGGATACATTGTAGCGTCCCAGATACCACCTCCAATGGCTTCGATGCCGCCACCGATGGCCTCGAACGCACCTTTTTGCGTCGCGGCCTTGCTAGAAATGCGCATTGCGGGAAGGACGCCCAAGTGATAGTCGGTTGCTGATAGGCTTTCGAAACGGCTCATATTGAGCGTATCAGCCACGCTGACTTCCTCTTTTGTGGTGATATCGATGATCCTCATCTCCGGTTGGAGCGCATTCTTGCGCCGGTGCCTTCCCGGTTTCTTGTCTGCTGGGTTGGAAGAAGCGTCCTCCTCCGGAGTGATGTATGCAAGTACAAGAAGTAAATTTGGGGTATATAGCGAAATTCCAGATATGATACAGTCGATTCGTAAACTAGTACACGTTAGCTGGGGATTTTTAGAAGGCTTTTAGCCGGTCAAACGCATACATTGTAACAACTTCTGCACGTCCTATCTTGCGTTCACCAATTTCTTTGCCAACGCCGGCTCCCCCAGGGTGAACATTAATGATCCATATGGTGCCAGACCATCCTACGACTAACTTCTCGGAGCGTCGACTTTTCTGGGGCGCCTTTAGACGCTCAAGATCTGGCGGATCCCGAAGCTTCTCTAGGGAGCCATTAGTGGTGGAATACCCGTCGTCAGATTCAAGGCCTGCTTCATCTATCCATTCGACATGCGCTTTCCAAATACCTGCCATCTCATCCCAGCCTGGGCGATTGGGATGGTCAGTATGGCTAATCCTTTTCCACGCGAATTCACTTTCTCCAGTCTCAAGCTGCAAGTTCGAGCGCATTATCTTGATACCTTGTTCGTTGACCCATACGATGTACTTTCCAGACAACGACCATTTGATGGTGCTTATAGCTCCCTCCCCAGAATGAAGGATCTGATCTCTTCCGGTGTTACCTCCCAAGCCAATTGCACCAAGCCATCCAGAAGCTGAGGCGGCAGCACTTCCGGTAGTTGTCGACGTAGAACTTGTCCCCGACCGTCCTCCCACTGTCAGCACCAGATTGCCAGCCATGCCACCAGATAGATAGGACCGATCAGCTCTGTACTCCGGAGAAAGAGAAACCGTCTGTACAGGGCGTCCAAAGTTCCTTAATTGAACATCCTTGGCATCTGTCAGCGATGCAACACACACATTTCCGTCTATGGAAGAAGACGCGATGTAGATCATGTTCGAAGGGGTGAGCGGGACAGGCTGTTGCTGCGGAGTTCTTGGAGATGGCGAAGAATTGTTGTTCTTGGGCATTGAAGGCCTAGGCGACCCTCTATGCTCAGAAGCAACTCTGTTCACGGCGTCCAATTTGGTAGCTGCCAATGGAGGAGGGAACGGAGAGATGGAAAGACCAGAGACAGATGCTGTGTGGGCGTGGTAGACCCGGATGGACCTCAAAGAGGGCACAGATAGAACATGCTATTGAATCCATTCAGCATGCATTGACAATTATAGTCAAGTTGAAGCTTACTATGTTCCCATTGTGTGTGCCTATGATCTTGTGCGCTGTCAGTCTTGCATTCGAGCTCAAGCATTTGAGACAGCCGACTCACCATCTTGTCGCCTGCAACCAAGAATGTACTTGTAGCATCGCCATTTCGGTATACTGGCTTGAGGTGTTTCGTCAAAGATGCGTACTTCAAGCGCGGTTCCTCGTCCTCCTCGTCCTCTGAAGCTTCCCCCTCTTCTTCATTCTCACCCTCGGGTTTGCCGTTACTGATGACAGTTGACTCTTCTTCATCAACGCCTTCATCCTGGTCAGCCTCTCCGGCCTCCGAAGCCATGGGTAAAGAATGCGCTCGCCCCCGAAACAAGAAGCGGAGGTTTGTTGCGGAGAGCTTTCCAGATGTAAGCCCTAACCCTAACCGCTAGGCTCATTCTAGACTCATGCGCTCGCTGTTCAGGTAATGAGACACTCCATTCTCGCCTGCCAATGCGAAGACACCATGGGATGGGGATGTTGCTGACCGGCAATGTATGTCCCGATGGCTGGTCAATGTAACGCTTTCACAAGCGGACCATGCCATCAAGTATGAGCTGCCTGTACCTTCGGTTTCCACGCATCTTCACTCCATACCAGTACCGGCCATTCAGCTCTCTAAGAATCATCCATAGACCTCCTCTCCCTCCAGCAAGCTCTTCCTTCCATTCCGCCGGTGATCTGCGCTCGCAAAAGCGGAGTGGGCGAAATGATTATTTCTCATCGAGCGCCCCACACTTCATACAGCAAGAGGCGAAGCCGGAGAAACCTCTTTCAAATACTGAAGAACCTCCTCGGAACAACAAGCGAAAGACCAAAAGATCCCAGGCAGCAACGAACTCTTTGCGGCGAGTCGCAGTGGAGGCTCAGCGGTCTAAAGATGGGAAAGGGTTGAAGAAGACGCCGGCCATTGCGCATCAGGCAACTTCTAAGGTTGGACATTCCTCCGAACCCTTCGCCGGATGATACTGAGATTCTATAATGCATAGACCGTGACAGCAATCTGCGCTGCCGAAGAATACAACATCGCTGAAGTAGCTCGCATACTTCAGGGTATGGGCAATATCTTAGATCCCTATAAGACCGAGCTATATCCGCAAGTTGTGCACGTAGCACTGCCGGTCCATGCCGATCCCTCCAACCCAGAAGAGACGAGTGTTGGGGACGTTTTTGTGTTCCCCTCTGGCACTGTAGTTGCATGGGCGACACCGGAGAGTGTACTCACGCCATTAGTGGCGAAAACGCTTCTGCCAGCTGCCAAATACCCGCTTCAACAGCCCGAGGAAGAGGATCTTGACTACTCTGAAGACCCAAAGAGAGAACACAGCAGTATCAAAGGCGATAGAATTATTCTGGGCACCAAACCAAAGTCTCTACAATCCGCAGAAAATGAGACTGAAGAATCGCTGCCTGCAGATACCGACGGTTTCCAGGTCCACAGTCGAAACCTTGACACGGTGCTCACAAAGATAGCCTTCTCATCTGGCTTAGCTCGTTCAACGAAGCTAGCCGTACTCGAGACTCTTCTAGAAGATTACCAAGAATCCACCAGAACCATTCCCTCTCAGCTCTCCCGCGGAGGCCGCATGCCTTTTACCCGACGCTTCATATCAACAAAGACAGGCCAGCTCCTCAGCATCCGTGCTCAGCTAAATCTCTACTCCGAACTGACGGACTCCCTACCGGACCTCTTCTGGGACAGCCGCCACGAATTGGGGCTGGAAGGATACTACGACCAGGTCGGACGGGCACTAGATACTAACATCCGCATTAAAACTTTGAACGAGAAGATGGACTATGCGCAGGAGATTGCGAGCGTGCTGCGGCAGCATTTGAGCGAGGCTCATGGTGTGCGGTTGGAATGGATCATCATCTTGTTGATTGCTGTGGAAGTGGTTTTTGCGTTGCAGAGAGAGTTCAAGGAGTGGCGCGAGAGCCGTGCTCAGGAGGATCGGGTTCTGGAGGATCGGCAAAGTACAGCAGATGAATGATGTAGAATAACCAATGCCACCAAATACGGTGCCGACATGGAGGTGCAGTATATAGCGTTTAGAATTTGACAGATACCCTGCTCTCTGGTCAAAAACATAAATACTACCCACCACTCGGCTTTCCCACCCTCTCATTATCCGCCTGCCCATCTCCAACACCCTTCCTATCAAAATCCTCAGCTACGCCTTCGACTAACCGATGCTACAGCAACTCAAACCCTTTATAATTGGCCTGGCTTAGTAGTAGATCTTGTCCCACCTTAATACCTACATCTAACTAATTCATCCTACCTATGCAAAATACAACAATATACCCTCACTTTTAGACCTGACAGGTACGTATAACGATGCTCCATACAAGCAGTGAGCGAGCGAGCGAGCACTACTTTATTCGTACAGACGCATTGATTATTGACAAATAAGGTAAGGTAAGGTAAGCTAATGCTTTATCTGGTTTGATCTCTGTTAGAAGAAGGGTAGGGTATAGTGTTTTTTTTTTGTCTCTCTCGCCTCTTTGAAGTACGTCTGGATCTTTGATAGCTAGCTAGCTAGCTAAAGGAATGTCTATATGTTATATAGGGGCAAGCCAGGTCGATGCCGTCTAAGATAGACATGGAGATTGTTTTAGAGTCGGGGTATGTTTTGTGGTTTAGCTAAGGTAGGTAAGGTAGGCTTGCTGGGTGGGGCGTTGGGAGGGTTGGATTAGTTATTTTTGTATGTGCTTGTGCTTCCGTATTCCTTTACTTTATTCGAATGAGAGAAGTAGTGCGTGGCATGATGGGACAGGGTCGTATGTATGTGTGGATTGCAATGTGGATTCAGTGTATGGACAAACTAACTAGGTAGGCCGTGATTGCGAAAACATATCTCAATTATTATCATTCAATTCGCTGTCTCGTAAAATAGGAAACCCCCCCTGCTATCATCAGTTGTCATCTCATGAAGTACAGAAAAGCCGCCAGTGCAAACACTACCTTACTCTTTCATTTTGATGGAGTTCTCTGCATCATACCGTAGAAAACACATCACGAAGTCCAGATAAGCTGCTTGTTAAGGAAAACCAGCATTCCGGCTGACGTGACTACTGGATTGTGGTTGATATATGTATTGTTCCTGGACAATAGGCAAAGCGCGATGATGTTACTAGTTCTGCAAAATGCATCTCATTCCTGGGTCCTCCGTTCGGTCATCGTGAGCTGTCCGTTCCCAGCGTCCAGGTCTCTTCTTGGGAGGAATGCGAGGAGCGGGAAGGTCTTTCCGCTTCAAGTATGGGAGAACCTGGAACGTCGATGCTTGGTTAGTCGGAAATACGATTGGAATTGGTGCTGCTCTGACCTTCTTGTGAACATTCTTCCTGGGGTGGGCTGCTCTCCAGTTCTTCATCTTGTTCGAGTTGTTTCATGTCGAAACTCTTGGATGAATTCCCTAACATGGGAATCCAACATCTCAAGTCTCTGAGCCCAGGGTTCTTTGTTTGCATGGAGATACTTTTCACATGTATCTGTGAGTAGTTTCAATTGCTGCATTGACAGCTTCGAATCAAAATCGACAATGGGAAAAGAAACAACCTCAGGTGCGAAAAAGTGATCGGTGCACTCCAAATACAAAGATGCGCCGGAGGCGATCAATATGTCCTCAATTTCGAAGAAGTTGGGACTCTTGGCAAAGAGCTGCTGCAGAACCGATCGTGCTGAGAGACGCAGCCAAATTGTATATGACGTCATCACTATAGACGATGAGTTTACTGAATGAGTCACGTTCGGAGCAGCAAAATTCCGGTCCAATCGGCAGTGTGTTTTCTCATTGACATTGGCTCCGCTTCCAAGAAATGCTTTTACACTGTGCCACCACGAGTCGGCTAGACAGTTTCGCAAGTCCCACTGCCACTCAGAATACTGTTCATATAATTCTTGAAGAAAGAGGCCCCACGGGGTACGATCTAAATTCTCCATGTTCGGATCCGCACCTCGCTTCAAGAGTGTTTGGATTAGCTTGAACTGGGCGAACGAATCACTCGTAATTTGTAAACCGTGCACAGAACAGCGAAGCAGGTAGTCCACAGTGTCGGCCGTCCGCTGTTCAGACTGCGAGCCAAGGATGTACTCAACATACTTATCAAGTCCACACCAAGCTGCAAAGCCAAGGAAGTCCACCGGATAAGAAATTTGGTCTCCATAATCATTACGATGATTGACGGGACGCCATACTTTACACCAATGGATATCTGGTGGCGGGCCCCGAGATCTTTCACATAGCATTGTGATACTGCGATTCAAAAGGTCCATCAGGGCCGGTTGCGCAACCCCTGTTTTATCCTCGGCAGTTGAAGCAAGATTCATAATTGCAGTTAGAAGTACTTGAACATGCTTATCATCCGCGAACACTGAAGAGACTATCAAACTGGCAAGCAAGGCCTTGACTCGTAACACTTGCGGATGTGAGTTTGCCAAGGTATTTACTTTCAGGAATTCCTTTCCCTGCTCATTGGTTTTGAAAAAGTCGAAGGCCGTACGATGAAGGAATTCCACTCGGTTGCGTGTACGGAGAGATTTCAACTCTATCAGTTCTTCGCGTTCCTTGAGTGGTATGCCCCGGTCTTTCAATGACCTCGCGAATTTTTCCAAAGGGCCCTGATCATAGCTTGACAGTGCAGTCATCCTTCTTTGCCACCCTCCCAGAGCTATCTCTTCGCGTACTTCTAAGAATCCTTTACACGTCGTGGCGATTCGCTCCCTTATTGACTTGCAATGTTGGCGTATATCACTGATTGATATATCTGGGGAGAATAACACTATATCGTCTATGTGTTTGTGTTCTGCAAGTGCAAATGTAAAGAGTGACCAGCTTTCTACGTCAAGCACTAATCGAATGTATCGTGCTACTTCCTTGCAGTAGACTTTCTCAACTCCCTGAAGCATGTGACCATATACTTCTTCGATTTCTGTAGGTAGGATTTCAAGTCTTCCCCGCAATTGGTCTGCATCGTCGCCATTTCTGATACCCTCAAGTTGGTCTCTTACTGCCAGGTTGACCCACAAGAATACGCCTTCTGCTTTCTGGACGATTGTATCTATGGTATCCTCGATCGTGAATGAAGAGGAGGAAAACTGCGAGGCTCTCGAAGACCCTACGTCGAGCTTGTCAGATACATATCTTCGGATGTCTAGCTTAGTAAGGTCTTGTAGTCTCAGCATCGGTGAGGAACCTAGTTCATCTTTGAATGATCGATAAGGTCGACTAGATAGGCAAAACTTGACCCTCGTAGATCGTCTGAGATTTCTGATCAGGTCCAAAATGGTAGCGCGATTGCCGTGAAACTCATCCAAACCATCGATGAAAATACACAGACGGTATTGTTCTAGTCCAACAGACAGCAAGCTCTGTAGTGTTGCCCGAAGCCGTTGTTCCGTCCAAGCTGGAAGCTGATGAAATCCATGCTGGGATGGACCCATGGACTTGGCAAGCACTGGCATCAAATCCGGAAATTTCTCCACTATCTGATAAATGAGAGATCTGAGTAGCCCTGCCAAGCTCTTTTGCAATTGGGAACCGGGGCTCCAGAAGAAGAAAGATGGCTTGAAGACCTCATTGGTCCCCGACCAAATCTTCAAGGCTGCATCTGTTCGAGAATCTTGACATATGAAATTCATCAATGTCGATTTACCGGAACCTGCTTTTCCAGAGATCCAGTAAGTGCCATAACCTTCTTCAAGCCAATCGATAAAATGATCCCAGGGTCGGACTTCATTGCCAGGCTTTTCGAAAATCCATTCAAAAGTCTGTTTGTGGGCTTCATCGATGCCTTCTTGGCGTGCGTGAATATCAGGAAAATAGAGGCTCTCGAGTATTCTTTTATAATACTCCTTAGTGGCACTCATTTCGCGGTGCTGCAGATCGGAGTCAGCATCTCTTTCTCTAGCTGCAAAAACTCAATAGACATTTTCACAGTTGGAACGACATCCCCAAAATTCTACGTACTTTCTGGAACTCCTGACTAATGTGTTGCTTGCTCGATACAATCAGGTCCTTCAATTCATCAAATGTGTTCTGGTCTTTCGAGAGACCAATGATGAGGTTCTGAACTTTGCGGTCGAGGTCTCTGAAGCCATCGCTCTGCTCACTGGCATTCATTTGGACATATTGTCTGTAACAGTTTATCACCATAGTTCATCACCCATCATTCCTGCAGACCCTATGTAGCTCGCAATCATACGAACCTTAGATTTATCAAGATTCGGGTGTCTAGCGTCCTACGATACTGTTCCAGTCTTTTTTGAGTGTCTTCAATAGCGCTGTGTTTCCAAGCTCCCTTGACAGCCTTGCGGAAAGCATCCCGCTTTCTGTGCCGACCTTGGATGCTGAGCTTCTTGAGCTCATGGATCAACTCGGTTGCAGTTTCAGAACATTGCTGCGCTAGCTTTAGAAGCTCCTGGTCATCATGGTATAGCTGCGGCGCGGAGCCCGAGCTCTGAACGGTATTGGGTAATCTCAAGTTTGTGGTGAGATCCGTCAGATGCCTGGTCGTGGACTCGATCTCTTTGTATTCAGACGAAGCTCCATCTTTATATATTTGTCGGCTTTTCTCCACGATTTTCGTGCTAAAGTCTAACACCTGAATCACGCCGCACGTAAGACTGAACGCGGTGAGTGGATCCATGGTGAGAGGTGGAAAATACAGTCATAGACCTGGCCAGGATACACCAGCGCAAATTGATCACTGAAAGTGGGGCTGGAGAGCAATGTCGTGGCCTCGTAGATAAAGTTGCATGACGCCTTCCCATTACCGTTAGATACCTTTGCATCTCAGCCTTGTGTACAAGGTACTTTGGGAAGCAGACCCCTTCGAGAAGGACGGAGCGGCTGAAGGACTCTGTAAAATGTAGAGCCATACTGAGGCTTTAAGGCAAGATAGGCGTAGCCTTCAGGCCGACAGAAGGATAGGCTAGCAGAAGCAATGACCAGGGCGTTGACTTTGTGCCATGCTGACTTAATAGGCAATTCTCCATTCTTAATCCTCTATTCTTACCAGTAACATTGTAACAGTGGATATTTAGGTGGTTGGTATTGTGGGTGTGCATAGATGATGTCCAATTCCGATGTCTACACGGGAATTAAGAGTGTCGGGCTCAGAGCTTGAAGTCTAATTATATACAGCATTTCGTTCAGCTCCTCAGAAAATGAACCTTGACATGACATTTTGTAGTACAGCTTCTTATACATCGAAGACGCTACCCTGATTCTACAGTACTCTGCTATCAATCGTCCACATTCAAATGCCTAACCCATAGGTCCTCCGCCTTGCCATCCCTTCGCCCTCTATGCCACCCTCCTATCAGTCTACATCCTTGTACCACCTCTTCCTTCCATCCGTATCTTTGGCCTGGACGCAGAATAGTGGCCAACTTCTCGCTATCCTCTCTCGTAACTTCCGTTATGGTATTCGGCGGCCGCAACTTTGCCATCGGACTCGCTGTATTGGCGGTCTACTGGCAGGGCACGCACAGAGAAGAGGGCCTCGTCTTGATATGCTGCATGGTCTCTGACACTGTGGATACCATTATGATAAGCTTGAGGGGTATGGAAGGGAAGGCCTTGGCGCACGGCGTAGGGTGCGTAGTTCTGGAATTGACAGGGTGGGAGCTGTTGGGTTAAAAGAACGGAAGGTTTCAGGAAGTGTGATCAGCACATATTAAGGATCCAGCGTAGTAGTATTTCTTGCATATAGATACTTAGAAGGATGAGTTTCATTAAGGTACGGCCGTCAATGATGACAGGCTTGTTCAACACGAAAGACCCCACTATTCTGCGGGCGCTTCGGCGTTTAGTAAGCGCCTTCTCCATCAAACCTCTCCTTGCCTGAAGGTGCCATTGACCGCTGATGGCCTTTCTCGCTGGGAAAGTCTTGGTCTCGATGGATAGATAGCATGCGCCATTAGCGTTCACCATCCTCATTTTGGCCCTTTTGATGGATGAGGAAAAGGTCCTCGAATTGGCCGAAAAGTCTCTGTCCCTTGAGCAGGAATCTCATACAATTCCAGACCAAAACAACTATGATGTCTTCCGAAGCCATGTCTCCAAGGCTATTCTCCAGCTCTTTGAGATGTCCAAGACCGGTCGGAGTGAGCATGTCTGCAAAAACGGGGTGAATCTCGCATTGCAAATGCAGAAGATTTTTAAAGTACAATCTCGAGCGAAACTTCAAAGTCCAAGATATGCACAGTTATTGGAAAAGTATGACGGTGGAAGCCCAAAGTTAGCAAGTGTAATTGATGTAAGACGTCCGAGACATCTCCGTTCAGAAAGCGGCAACTAAAATGTAATCCAGCACGTTGCAACGCAAACTTTTGCATCTCTCCCACAGGAGATTCAAAACCTGTCATACACCGCAGTCAGAAATGACCCTGCCCTGGCGGAAATGATTCAGCGCCCAGAACGTATCCTCGACAGACCATCAACGTGCGGCAATGGACAAATTCCCATCAGTCTCGGCCCTTGTCTGAAGTATTACTCAATAATATGCCATGAAAAGCATCTTAAGCACTTCTTGCTTCCCATTATCTGCAAATATATACACCATGTCAAAACCCCAATAAGCTGTGAACTTTGTCAGCGCTCGCGTTTTGCTCTGACGGCTCATCATCTCATTCCCCGCTCCGTGCGTGGCATGGCTCTCCAGCACAAGTGGCACAAGAAAAAGAATCTTAATAGCATTGCTTGGCTCTGTCGAGGTTGCCACGAACACGTGCATAGGATTGCCACTCCGCAAGCTTTGGGTAAAAATTATTCGAGCATCGAGCTATTGTTGAGAAGGACGGAGATCTGGCAATTTGCAAAGACAGTTGGTAGGCTCGTCAACAAATAAAGAGTACTTGGAGACTGAGGCTCTGCAATGAATGAGCCGCATGATCGAATCGGGTCGCCTGGTCAAGGCAAAGGTGCTTCTCTGCCCTTTAGAGCTATTCTACTCCTTAGAGATCCAATGCACCTAGCAGCACCGGCTACAAGACACTTAGCAACTACAAGAAGTTCAGAATGCAAATTAATGACTTTGATTAGAATCAGAAACCCCGAACCATACCGTGATGTGTCAACTGTGTGCGAAGAGATTGTGGGGGGTTCAATGGATGAAGTATACTTAGATATGAACCCGTCGCTGGAGCAGCTGAAAAGGGTGGCAAACAGTAATCAGTTGAGTCCGTGCTTACTATGGACCTTGTACTCGTGTGAGTTGAACGCAGTACTACTCCGCCCAGAGACTAATCTGACGATGTGCAATTCAAAAGGAACATACTGCCATCTTGCCCACTCTCAGCTGACAGCGGTGCATAAATACCTCTGTCAAAGGTCATATTTTACTCATGTGAGTGGGTTCCGTTAGTATGCACAAAGTTTATTTGTTGGAATATATTTTGTTTTAAGATCATTTTTAGTATACAAGCCTGATGGCTGAGTTGGTTAAATACCTTACCAAATCACCACAATAAAGTAGCTTAAGCGAAAAATGGCCGCTCAACATTCAAAAAGTTTACAGGCCTATTTTCCTGTTCCACATTAACAGTGGGCCCCATTGATTCGGGGGTGACTGGGCTGTGGAATTCGTTTTTTGCCCTTTTTTTGGTCCTTTGAAATGAAGAGAAAATGAGCCAGCTTGCTAAGCAGCTGGAGGAGGGAGGTCTTCGGTTCGAGCCTGGGCTGTTACGGGGTTTTCTGCATTTGACTATCCCCTCTTCGCTCACTTTCATTTTTGGCAGAACATTGCACCCTCCTTACGTTTTGCAAGACTGGAATTTATCATTGAACGTGTTTTGCATTGGTATTTTGATTAGGTGTGACTGGGAGCTGAGTCCCAATATGTATCTGCACAAGGGTTTTCTGAGGTTTCAATGACCTTCGGGATAGCACGTCCAAGCCTCTACAGCCCCTGGGGTATCTGACATGTCTTTGCTGAATGCACGACTTCTCCACATGATGATCTGCGTCGTCAACAGCGATTTCTATAAGCGAAAGACTGGCTGACTTATTTTGCAACCATTCAACACCTCATATGCGGCAAGTTTTGAGTTCACCTCAAGCCAAAGCTCGACAAGTGTTCCTGTCTGCTGACTTATCAAGTGATCTCCGTTTCTGTTCTACGCCTAAGGGAGGGTTGCACTTAACTCTCTCACAGTCAAACTTGGCCTGATCAAAGTTTGCGAATAGTTTCAGACCAAGAAGTAAGCAATATGTTATGAGGATCATTGGACATTATTTGCAACTTCCTGGCTGGTTGTAAGTTAAACTTCATATCAGTATCGAACTTTCCAGGCCGTTGTGTGTGGTACTTCTAGAGCAAGCTAACACGCTTTATCGTGTATATATATACAAAAGTATATACAGAACGGCTGTCTCACTTCAGCTGCACTTGCATTGCTGGCATTCTTGCAGTTGTGCGCGCCACTTTTGGAGGTTGAAGCCCTACAGCTGCGCTGAGATAACGCTGAGGCGGCTTGACCTCACTTACAGCCAGCAAACTGCACCTCATACGAGACGTTCGACATCAATGAGTCAACTGTAAATTGGGTACAATGCAAAGGAAATGCACCTCAATGCAGACAATAGCTGTCTTCGTAATGAATGGACTTGACAATGTGTACGAGGAAGGGACAATAGTTGATCCTATTGAGAAACTGAGCAATGTCTACCACCTGACCTCGATCAACACATGTGTCCGGATATACTTAACTTCCGGACCCAGCCATCCAATTTTCCACATATAAATTCTCACACCAGGTCACCCTTTTTCCTACTGTCACCACACTCTTTCTACTTTGCTACACCATCCACTCCCTACACATTCATCATCACCAAGCTATCTCGCTTTACCCTGCATACCGTTGCTCCACAGCATTCATCTTGCACAGCTAGCATAGCTACCCACTCCACGTCCTACGTTCCCTCAACACCAACACTTTTCCTGCCAAAATGCCTGTGAGTTCCTCCACCTTCCGCCATAACACGCTGGCAGCAGTCTACTCTGGTGCTCAGACGCGTCACTAGGGCATTATCGACATCTATACCAGCTTCGCCGACAGCCATGTCGAGCTTTGCCTGAACAAAGGCAAATTAGAAACTATCTCTCGCAGCAAAATTGAGCTTCAGCTGCTCAACGAAGTTGACAAGGCCAAGGTCCCTATCGGGCAAAAGCTGAGCTGGTACCACGCGGTAACTTCTACCCACTCAGCTTGAATACATCAGTCCGCGTCCTCTGCTAACAAATCTACCAAGGTACTTGTCTCCGAGAATTTTGACGGGTATTGGGCCTCCAAGTCTACCCGTTACAATTTGCCCGAGTCATGCACGGCGCGCTACGTGTGTGACCAAACTCTCCTCGATTACGAGGAGCCTACCGAGGACGAAGCTGAAGAAGGGCTCGAAGAGGATTTGGAAGAAGGCCAGGAGGATGAGGCTGACCACAAAGCCGACGAAGACGTTGATGAGGAGGCTTATGACGACGCCGCTACGGCCGGAGCCATCCCTCCGAGTGTCGAGGGAACACCCGCGCTCACCATCGGCCGCAACTCTCGCTTTTCCTCACCCGACACAGACTACACATACGACTCCGACGTGGATCCTATGGATCATCCTCTTGCCCTTGTTCGCGTCAGGCGCCCCGTTTCGCACTGCAGCAGTTGTAACTGTAAGCATTTTACATCCGTGTGCTTCTACTGTAGCTAATCGATCTCCTTAGCAAACGGACACACTGATCGCGAATGCCGCCTTTTGCATCCTGACGCTCTCGAATGCACGGCTGAGAAGTTAGAGAGCAACTTTGATTCCTTCGAAAGCCACAAAGCCAACGTGTACGGCAAGATCCTGTTCATTGGTCTTGAACAAAAACCAGGAGAGGCTGACAGCGATTTCGTCCGACGAGGGGAGGCCGCCCGTGAAGATCCGTGCGCTGCGTGGAGTGAGACGAATCCCTCTAGGGATGAAGAAGCAGATGATGAGTCGTACGAGGACTCGCCATATGGGTGTGGGTGCAAGCGCAAAGTGGAGGCTAAGCCTGTCAATGATTCTTCGAGCGGACCGCACGAAGGTCGCGAAGATGCAGGCACTGCGATGGGCGGCACGAATAGCCTAGCTCAAGGAAGCGGACAAGGAGCTAAGAGAACGTTGGAGGAAATCTCCGACGATGAAGACGACATGCCAGCAGCCAAGAAAGCGAGAACTGGTGGTGCTGCGATTGCAAACGGAGGGCGCAAGAAGGCGACCCCCCAGAAGGCCCCAGCACAAGCGCGAGGGCTGAAGCGAACGTTGGAGCAATCCTCCGACGAGGAAGAGGCCTCGCGAGCTACAAAGAAAGCGAAGACTGGCGGCGTTGCGAGTGCCATTGGAGGGCGGAGAAAGGCAACTCCCAAGAAGCAGAAGAAGAATGGTCCCGAGGAGTGAGACGGAATCCCTACTGGATTCGGCGGGGATCAAATCACGCGCCTTGGGGGAGGGTGAGGGGATGTTGATTATGGTAAGCTACCTTGCCCAGCTGGTTCTTCTTTAGTCCACAACACATCTATCGTCGCCACAGATGCTGACAAGACAACTATCAATGCAGCAATTTTATTTCATTATGGATGGACGATTGTTTCTACTCGTCAATTTCCCATGCTCGACGGCCACCATATAATTGTTCAGCTTCAATCCTAGTCACCACGACTGGTAACGGCCGACACAAGCATACTTATTTCCAATAACACTCCGATCTCGACTTCCCTCTCATCAAATATGATTCGGCGTCAGATCTGTCCATCTCATCGCTCTAGCAAGTCTCTCAAGCTCAACCAAATCCACTCAAGTGAACCAGCCGACCAAATCTCAACTCTCAACCTCAACCACATCTCCCCGAGTGCATCAGCCAGTCAACCGGTCACCCAACCAACCATCGTCACCAAATCGTCCATCTCGCCACTGCAGCAACTACTTCAGTCAACCAAACACTGCGCAGTGGTAGACCTTGGACCAATCCATCCCGCTGACTCTTCGAGCTATTTTCACCCATAGCCGGAGTCCGCAGGCGACTGGATCCATTCTATTACACTTTCCCCTGGCCGCGAGCTTTACGGCAACGTATCGCTGCGGCGCGGAGGCTCTGGAATGTTTTACAATACAAGACGGTTGGAGGCTACGCCAAATATTCTCAAATGCCCGGATACTCGGAAGCGACTCTCGAACGGGAACCAATTATCGAGAGCAAGGCAGGACTCGAAGCACCATTCTCGGGGACCACACCAATGCCGGCAGTTGAGCGCACGGCAATACTCGAATGCACAATTCTCGAGTACACATGATACCGACTGGTGAGAGCACATTATTTTCAACACTTGAGAGGACACAATACTTGCGGGTAGGCACCACTCGAGAGCGCACACACACATCAACACATTTACCACAAAACCAAAAAGAAAATCGGAAAATTACGAAAACCAAAAAAAAAGTCGCAGTACGATACATGCATGCAGGACACGACACGCGGTCCACTTTCACACATAGAGCATACTCAGATAGCTGGATGGATGGATGTATGGATGGACATTCCAGCACTCAGCACTCAGCATACATGCGTTCTATCCTCATGGAACCAGCCTTTTCCCTCCTTTTTCCAGCTCGGTACATGAGCGCAATGTCACATCTTCACAACAAAAATACAAAACACCAAAAAAATTTGGAAATCACCAAAACCAAAAAAAAAAGCTACAGCCCATGCATGCATGCAAGATACGATTCGCAGTCCACTTTTACATACTCAGACAGACAGACGGCTGGATAAGGTATTCCAGCACCCAGCGCTCAGCATGCATGCCTTTTCCCCTCACGCTTTGGGGTTTCCCTCCTTTTTCGAGCACGGTACCTCGCATAAGAGCGCTTTCACACGTTCCTCTTCACCAAAAACATGAAACATGAAAACCACCAAAAAATCGAGAAAACCCCGAAAACTCCCCACCCCCCAAAAGAAAAAGCTACAGCGCATGTACGCGAAACAAGACCACTCCCCTCGCAGTCCAGTCTTACGTGTTCAGACAGCCGGACAGACAGACGGCTGGACAGCTGAATCGATGGATAAATTACAGCGTTCGGCACTCAGCATACATGCGTTTTACCCGGGGTTTGCCACAATCTTCCGGTACGGTACCTCGTGCATGAGAGCACTTTCACATCTTCACTGGTACGAGTACATTTATCGTAAAAGCATCAAAGCACCAAAAAACATCAAAGACATTCGAGAGGTACAATGTTACATGAGGAACAGGATAGGATAGGATAGGATAGGGAGGATATTCGTGTGGTCCGCTTTTATGGAGAGCGATAAAAGGACGGATGGATGGATGGACAATTCAGTACTTAGCATGCGATCGTTATGGTGTTTTGGTCCTTTTTACAGAAGCTTTCTAAAGGAGCTTTTTACAGAAACAGCGTCTTCATTGTGTACTCGTACCTTGTATGCAGAGTACACAATATGAAGCGAGAACGGAGATGTGTAATATGTTGTATGTAGACCTACAACAGTACACTGATAGAATGCAAATGAACGCTCAATTCGACCTTCATGTATGGCTACACATACCTCCTGCCTGCTCTCCCAGCCTCCACATGCAAACCCTCAATGCGAATCCGTAAATGGCATGCAGTACGTGTGTTCGCGCTACCTTATGCAATGCAATGCACCCTCTATCCATCTATCTATCTATCTACATCTATCCATCCAATCACAAACTCCTCTTCTCAGACGTCTCCTCATAACTCTGCACCTGATCGCCCGGCTTAAATGCCGTCCAATTCTCAAAGCCCATGCCGCATTCGGCGCCCTTGCGCATCTCCGTGACGTCCTTCTTGACGTTTTTGAGGGAAGAGAGCGTGCCTAGATTTGGTTCCGCTCAAGTCAGCACAAAGAGCAATGAATGAATGAAAGCTACAGGGATGATGGAGTAGAGGATACATACCATCATAGATAGTTTCCTTGGCCCTTAGCACCCTAATCTTATTGTTTCTGCTGATGACACCGTTTCTGACCCTGCAGCCAGCGAAGGGGACTGTGATTCTGCCTTTCGTATTGATCTCGAAGACTTGAGCAATCTCGGCTTCGCCTAGGACCTTCTGCGTAACGATATTCGGTAGCTTTTCGCTCAGCTTCGCTTTTACATCGTCAACGAGCCTGTAGATGATACTTTGGTCCAGAATCTTGACGTCTTTGGCTTCTGCCGTCCGCCGCACGTTCCCATCGATGGTAGTATTGAAGGAGATGATGTGGCCTTTTGCAACGGCTGCGTGGTCGATATCGAACTCAGTGACCGGCCCGACCCCAGTGCGGAGGATGTGAGGGCGTACTTCACTGTTTCCAAGAGCGGAGATTGCGTCGGTGACAGCTTCAACAGAGCCAGAGACGTCGGCTTTAACGATGAAGAAGACTTCTTGGAACGATGGCGTCGAAGGAGTGGTTTGCGCTTCTGTACTAGTAGTGGTAGTAGTAGCATCGAGGGCCTTTTCAGCAAATTCTGTAGCTTTCTCCAACTCCTCTCGCTTTTCTTGCTCAAGACGTCGAGCTTCGTTCACTGCGGCCATATCGGTAGCCATCTGAGTCCGTTCGTAGGCTTCAAGGCGGTAATCGACCGCGGCTTTGGCTCTTTGCTCGTCAGGTGCTTGAAGTACTTCATCGCCTGCGGTAGGTTGCTCGCGCCAGCCATCAATCTCAACGGGTGTGCCAGGCCCAGCAGATTCAAGCATAACGCCTGCTTCATTTCGTAGACTTCGCACTTTAGCCCAGGAGGTACCTGCGACAATGATATCGCCCGGCCTAAGAGTACCACGCCTAACAAGCACGGTAGCGACACGACCAGCTTTTTTGGTGGTAGCTTCGAGTACCCAACCTTCAGCCTGACCGTCCGTCTCAGCGCGCATATCGAGAATATCGGCAAGGGCAACAGTCGCATCTTCTAGCTCATCCATGCCTTGACCTGTTTTGCCACTAACGCAGACAACTTGGGTGTCTCCTCCGTAGTCTTCAATCTCAACACCATATCTTGCTAGGTCTTGCTTGACTCGCTCGGCGTTGGAATCTTCCTTGTCAATCTTGTTGACTGCTACGATCATGGGAACTCTAGCTGTTTGGGCGTGTCTGATGGCTTCGACGGTTTGGGGCTTAACGCTGTCGTCTGCCGCGACAACTAGAATGACTATGTCGGTCACATTCGCACCTCGCTGGCGCATAGTGAGGAACGCTTCATGACCTGGTGTATCCAAAAAGGTAACGAGTCGTCCGCCAGGCATAGGCACGGAGAAGGCACCAATGTGCTGGGTGATCCCTCCATGCTCAGATGCTGCTACTGATGACTTTCGGAGGTAGTCTAGAAGGGTGGTCTTCCCATGATCCACATGTCCCATAATGGTGACCACAGGAGGTCGAGGAGGCAATACTGACTTGTCTTCCGCTGGTGGTATGGGAAGCAAATCTGGGTTTTCAGCTTCCTCGAATATTGGCTCGAAATTAAATTCGGCTGCTACAAGACCAGCAGTCTCAGCATCAAGAATATGATCGTTATTAGTCTCCTCAAAGCCAAGATCTTTCATCTTCTGAATGAAGTCTTCAACCCGGATTCTCAAGACGCCAGCAAGATTCGAAACGCTGATAAATTCGGGCAGGTAGATAGGTGTCGGTGGTGCCGCAGCCTTCTTTATAGCTTTGGCTTTCTTTCTTTGTTCCTTACGTTCCATTCGCCTAGCTGCACGATCTTCCTCCTCTTCGTCCATTTCGTCGTATGTTGAAACCACCTTGCGTCTCCGGGTCCGATCCCGGTCATTAAATCTATCTTTAGCCCAAGGCATAGTCTTGTCGTAGACCAATTGCTTTGCAATACCTTGCTCCTGCGGCTCGCGCCTCGTACGGCGTTCTATTACTCTTCTAAATCCTCCTGTATTCTGTTCGCGCTCGAGCTCAGTGGAAGTTACGTGACCTGATCTGTTCATTTGATCAGCAAGACCTTGTTGAGAAGGCTCTTCCAGGGCAGGCTGTTCTCCGGCAGAGATAGGTTCCCATCGCTTCCAACCACCTGTAAGCTTCGCCGTTCTCGGTTGGTCTTCCGATATTTTATCCGGAAGCTGATGAGTAGACCTTTCGTCCCTGATATCCTGCACTCTATCCATTTGCGAGATCTTCGCAGATTGAGGTCGCCAGCTTACCATACGGCTCCCAGTCTTTAGCTCGTCCGGCGCACTGGAAGTGGTTGCTTCCACGTCCGGCACTTGAGACTCGTTGGTCTCTTGAGACCAGTAGGAAGCTTCCGTTGCTTTGGATGTAGCGGTCTCGTATTGATCCCGAAGGCCAATAAACTCGCCACCTTTCGTCCTCTCCATACGCTCCATCTTTTCTTGCTCGATCGCTCTTGCCCTGGCAATCGCTCCGGTGGTCCGAGGTCTTGCCATGGTGTCACCCAAACCCCTTTGGATTGAACCTTGCTCTGGCTGTGAGTGCTTGGGAGCGACATCATTCCCTGATCGTCTTACATGTTTCCAATGTTTGACGTGTTCAGATTGGTCTTGCGCAGTGGTGGGAAAGCGTTGAGCCCGGCAGCCATTGCAGATTGGACGATCTTCGACATTAAGAATCCCACATCCTTCACATTGCCATGTACTTGGGGAAGGCCTTTTACTGTAACATGCAATGCACTCTCGTTGCCGACTGAAATTGTGTGCCGCACACTCAGGACAGTACCAGTCTCCTTGCCGGAATGTTGGCTTCCCTCTGGTCTGAGAGATATGGTGATCAAGCTGCGCATCGCGAGCTTGACGGTTTTGAGGCAGTCCAGAAGTATTTGTGATTACGGGCGTACCGTACGGTTGGGTACTGGAAGTCTGAATTGGCGTAGTACGCGCGGTTTCCTCTGAGCGAGCATCTCTTGCTTGTAGATCCGGCCTTGACGGGTATCCTGGCACAGAAGATGTATGCGGTGAATGACTAATCGGATGCACGGGGAGATGAGGCTTAGGAGCGGCTTCTTTCTGAAGGGCTTGTCGCAAAGCCTTCTCATCTGGATTCAAGTCAGTGGATATTGCATGTTTGGCCCAACCACCAAACTTTGGCTTTTGTGGAATGTGAGGTTCGGATGGTGGTATTGGTGGAGTTATCGGTCTGGTTGGGTGTATCCGTGTATCACCGTTCTTCTCTAGGCTTCCGACACTGGAAGCTACTTGTGATGCTTTAGCAGGAGCAGCATCAGGAAGTCGGCTATTCTCCTGAGTTAAGCGTGACGGAACTTGCGTTGTTTGGAAGTGACCTTTGGTTCGGGTCACTTTATAAGGCTCACGATCAAGAGCTTGAAACTTAGTAATCCGTGGTCCTTGCCTAGTTCCGTTCTGCCCGTCTTGGAGAGACGTAGTGGTAGGGACCGGGAGTCCTGGCGTAGACTCCTGTTGCAGTGCGTTCCTCAATGCCTTCTCTTCCGGCGTCAAGTCGCTTGGGGCTGCCGTCCCATTTCTGGCCCAACCGCCACGGAAACGTCGCGGTGGCTGGACCCAGGCCGAGTCCGAACCTTGAGCCCCATCTTCTTCTTCTTTCTGTGCTACCTGGGGGCTCGGAGGCCTGTTAAGAGCATGACTACAGCTAAGTAATCGACGCTGAGGTTTTTTGGGAGCATAGGATGATGCGGACTGTTTGCGTGCAAGGCAGAAGATGCAGACATCTTTGGTGACTGAAATCTAGACAGAAGTTAGCACCATGAGGCCAATTTCACGCACGTGCAGCAGCTCGGAATACCTTCAAGGCTTGCCTTCTCATGCTGTGGCAATCCCTGGACAGTCCTCAGAACAGCGCTACGAGACAGAAAAATCGTCCCAGGATCGGCGGACAGGGATACTTTTCTCCGACATCACTGGTATCATCTCACCTCGGATAGACTAGTGCTAGGGCTAGGGCTTCACCTTCTCGACAGTGCCGCCGTGCCGCCTACTAAGTCCTTGATCCTGTTTTCCCCATACAAATTTCACAGGCAAGCGATGTTGTTATGCGTATCATTGGTAACTCACAGCTCAACAGCACTGGCGTTCCACGGGGATTGTGTCATCTACGGAAACATTCATGGGTCATCTTCATGCGGCCCTCTTTAAGGACGGAGAGGTTGAGGGTGGGAGCAATGTCCTTATGGCTCCGAAGACGAAGGCGAAGAGGAGTGTGAGGCAGGGGATTAGGCAGGAGATGAAGAAACAGTGTTTTGGGAGGATGATGTAGCCCGCTCGGTAGAATTATGATGTGCTTGCGGACTGCTTTGAAATGAAATGAGAGAATCATATTAACGCCTTTGGTGTACAGTAACTAAAGCGCTGATGACAATAGCCAGCTATTATCTAGGACCACACCAATTCCACAAGGTCTCGAAGTCCTTTTTCTCCGCCTCGGTCAGGCTCAGGCCCTGCCCCTCCCCCTGCCCCTCCCCCTGCGTCGTCTCGTTCCCGCGATGCCGCTCGTTGGCAGCCCTCAACTCCCCCCTCAGCCGCTTCAGTTCCTGCTTGTACCACTCAATCATCCTTTCCTTCTCCATCCAATCCTCTCTCAGCCGGCTGACCTCCTCCTCCAGCGCCCGGCTCTTTTGCTCGCACAAGGTTGCGAGCGTGCGCTTGGCGTATTTTGGTACTTTGAGGAGCCGGAAGATCGTCGTGCCGTCGTTCATGGTGTCTGATTTTCTGTCAGTAGTGCTAAGGGAGATGAGAAGGTGAGAGAACGACTTACTGTTGGATTTGCGGACGACGCCGGCGCCGGAGATTGGTGCGGAGTGGAGAGCTGGCTGGGACTTCTTGGTGGTATTTCTTGTGCGAGCCATCTTGATCGCTGAGGTGGATGTAGAAGTTTGGGGTGATGTGTGGTGAGAGGAGATTCGTCCAGCGAATGTGATGAGGTTCAGTAGGTAAGGAGTTGAAAAGATGTAGATGTATGCGGTGCAGTAGATGATGTTGCTGAAGAAAGAAAAGAACCTGAGGTCGAAAAATGGGCGTATATTTATACCCGTGCCCTTGCTGGTGGCTGGGAGTTGACAATAGGAATAGTCGATTGAAGTCATCCAAGATACGTGATGAATAGGGATGAATGCTCGGTGCTATTGTTGCAGGTTTGGACAATAGGTAGATTCGTCACCATCACTTTTTTTGCCAATAGCTGGGCTACTGAGTGATATATAAGGCTGATTTTGTCAATAGGATAAGACAATAAGGCAGCCGTCAAGTAGATACTTGAAGAGCGTCCTCTCTGATGATCAAGGTATGATGAAAACCAAAATGTTGTAGGATATCTAAAAGCGTATGGGTCTTCAACTCTCTGCAAGCCAGGTGTGAGAGATTTGGGCTTTGCATTTGCGTACATCTTTTGACATGCCTTCAAATAGTTCGCAGAGACCCCTGTTGATCAAATGACCGCAGGGATGAGCATGATCAGAAGATATCACTTGACCATCAACAGCAAACCCTACTCCTTCTCAACCATCTCCAGGGCCAGGATCATTCTTTGCGACAAAATGGTTCTTGGTGACCGATTTTATCTCGTATTCTTGATTCGACTCTCAAGAGTTTCACTTGGGAGTCATCTTGTGCTTGATCTATATCCTCAACGAACAGTCCATCATCTCTCATTGATATTGCCGCGTAACGGAGGACGTGCGGACAACGCATGGTCATCAGTGAAATGGAAGAAGCGCTGCATGCAATGAGGTTATAGACAGGTGTGGATTTGAGCGATGAAGTGTTGTTGTCTAGATTTCTCGAGGCGGTAGCATGATTACGGCAGATGGGTTGGGATTACTGCTGATGGCATACACCCAGAAGGGTTTCTAATGAGTGAGGCGTCTTAAGGGTTAAAGGTAGTGATAATTTTGTTATTTCGATTAATGGTGCTTGAGTAGGGGTGAAAAAAAGACTAAGCAGATTAGATTTGGGAGGGTGTTGGATGTTGGAGAGTGGCATTGTCGAGGACGTGTGGGAAATTGGCTCTTAGATGCTCAGACGCTAAGTGATGTGTTGAAAATGAAGCATTCCATTACAGGTGAATCTTATATGTTGACAGTGAAGTCGAGTACTCCTGGATCTTCCTGATGTGGGTACATAACTCGGTGGTTCAACACTATGCATCACAACGGTCGTTCGCCACTGTTGATTGGCTACAGCGTGACATTGATCATCCTGTCTTCCCTCCTGGTGGCCTTACGCCTCATCTCACGCTGCAAACCTTTGGTGGCACGATATCCTGTGACTCCAATCCGCTCCGACGATCCATCGAGTTGGTGAACGGTAATACTGACCAAGCGTTCGCCGCCGCATATGGATCAAAGTCCTTGACCCAGCTGACGGGAAAATGTCAATTCCTGTCAACTGACATAATCATACCTCTAAGAAGCCGTCCACTTGGCTAGCTGCCTAAAGATGTAATTTCTCGCCCTCCTCCAGCTTTGCAAGGCTTGCCTCTGTAAATTCTCGAATAGACTCCGCGATGATCTTACCCAAGGCTTCGGATACTGGTGTACTTCCCCTATGAAAAGTTCGTATACCACTATTCCAAAGGGTCCCGTCACATAAGCTTGCGTTTTCTCATCGTCCATCACTCCGAACATCTGCCCAGCCACCACAGCAGCTGCATACTTTGCATTCGTGAATATTGGCTTAGTTGTTAAGCGGCATATCCCACTGAGAAACACATGCTCACGCGTCACCGTGGTAAGTAGATATGCAAGTACAAGATCAAACCGTTTTGACACCGGGACCAGATACTGCATAAGCACTTCCTCGTACTTTAGCGTTACTCCAGCGTCAAAGTAATTCTTATGCCTGTAAGCCACGGACGTGGACTGAAACTAATGTACGCGTAGGCGTGGGTGGGCGAGATGAACGAGAGCTATGGCTCTGAAAGTAATAAAATCAAACCAAGATCAATCTGCTAATGCAAGGTGCACCTTGATGGGACTTGCTATTGTGGCGTGTCTCTTGCAACGGTTACTTAGACGAAACGTGCGCCATCAGAGACCTACATATAATTAGTCTATCTGTAGCGAGAAATGCTTGCCTAAGACAATACTTACCTGAGACCTGAAACTCTCGTCGGCAGATTCGTAGCCAGTGGTTCCCAAAATCTGGACGTAGCCCAGCGGTCAGTTAAAAAATACCAGCCTTCTGTAATTGTTCACTGGACATCCGTTCGCTCAATATGCCGCCGAGGTAGTCCCCCAGAGCTGCAAGGCAAAGGGTTGGAGGCTGGCTTAAGGTCCCTTTAGTCATGCCAATGACTGCGCTTAAAAATTTCTCTGGCTTCCGGACGCGCGTCTAGCTGACCCGGGGCAGCATTTGAAAACTTTCAAGAAGCATCTCATGATCTTGACTTATTGAAAATTTTAGCTTGCGAGAGGAACAGCCAGCGACTGGGCGCCTCATCTGAGTTGGTAGCTAGGAGAGGAGGCTATCGATCACGCGAAAAACTCTTGAGGCAGTACCCCAGCTATCTGTTACTCCTTATTCTCCTGCTCTACAGACTGTGCTCGTTTTCAGCATTCATACACCCACCTAGGCCCTCTTTATTTATCTAGACAGCAGCCTCGGCTCAGCATGGCTTAGACATGGGAGGTTATGGCACTGGAGCTGCTAGAGGGCCTTCGAGGTGTACTCAGTGTGCATTTCGCTGGCCTGAAGCCCACAGCACTGTTCTCGCCCCCTGAATCATTCCATGTGACCTCGCGTAGGCTCGCGTTTGTGCATAGCAATAGAGAATGAGCACTAGCGGTCGAATTGTAATAGATACCTTCGTGTCGGGTTGGACAGCAATACCGATGCTCTGCCTGCTTAATTAGGTAGCGTGTGATGCGAGTCTGCATTGTATCATCATAAAGTATCATAAACAGGTCGACAGTCTACCCTCTTGCTCTATAGGGCAGTGAATGGCTCGGCTTCTTCAAGTCCTCCTGCACGTCATGCAGTTTGAGGTGTAAATCCTGATGCTATGGCTGCTCCTTGTATCTCAAGGTACACCTCTCCACCGTATGCTTCAAAGCTAGGTCTTATAAAGCACTCCAGACTGTGCGTATAGGTTGCTGAACTATTATCTCTGTGTTTTGCTTCTCCACATAGAATGCATATGGTCGTAGGTGGGTGCATTAGTTGTATTGCTGTACACGTCGTAAGGATCGGAGTAGCCGTTTACAATCCAAGGTAGGTTTTGCAAGTGGAGAAGTTAGCATGATCCCTATCTTTGTAGCGTCTATACATGCGTAACTCAGTCAGTGACAGACTTTTTCATTTTCACGGGGTCATGTGGGTGGCTTGATGGATCCATGGCAGTGCCTCTGATTGTGGCAGTAGAATAGCCCATCCATTGCCGCTGGCAAAGCCCTGCTAGGCCACTTTTCTGGGATCGGAGCTCCCTATTGTGTCACACAGGTGCGTCGTATCATCAAGCCGGTGACGCAGAATGGAAGTTATAAGTTTTCTGTCATCGGTAGACAGAAGTTTGGCTTGGATTGGAGGATGTTGAGGATGCCTAGAGGAGAAGTGTATCAATAATGTTCCTGCTTCGTCATCTTTGAAGCGGCGGGCGGCCTGGAGCTGAAAAGCAAGTACCTCAGTACTTAGGGAGCATCCACCGTTGATCAAAAATGCAGCCCATAGCCAGCTGATGCTAATCCACGACTGGTCTGGGCCACTGGTGAAGCCTTTGCCTGGTCAATCACTTGGCCGATCCTTCTCCATATGCTCTCGCAGTTTGCGTAAACCCTCCTTCTGGCAAATTAACTTTCTCATTGCGCTAGATTGGGGGTTGGCCATCCTTTGCAAGCTTCTGGGAGAGGTCTCCAAGAGTGGATGGGCCATGACAGTGGCACTCCGCGATGGTTCCCCAACAGTTAGCAAACAGCACAAACAAGAGCAGCGTTTGGCTAAGACATTAGCAGAAGGGTTTTGGATCTGCAGGATTGTTTTGATGCCATTATTCCACTGTTCAGAAATCCAAAACCGCCATCTGTGCAACTGGAGGGCCCGAATCGTACCAGATATCAGACCACACTCTTGTCACAGAGAACCCAGTGGCTAACCTCCATGTACACATAGAATCGGTCCCTAGCTGAAAGGAACGCGCCAAAAGGTTGTTCCCAGTAGATGCTTCTTTGATACAGTAGCAAACAACTCTACTCATACTCAAAACGGTACTGTCCACAGTAGATATCCGTAAGGAGGCTAGTGCCTAGGCCAAGCTGCAGAAAAGGGCAACGAGAAGCCGAACAAGCATCATAGACAGCGTCGATGTCCAGAATCAACCATAAACCAACGGTCGCCCACCGCCGGCTGTAGGAGAGTCTGAGAGATTATAACGTATGGGGCGGTCCAAAGGTCCAATAGATAGACAGATTCTTGCTCTTGATGATGTCTTCCGAGGAAAGCCGCGGGAGTGTGGTAAAACGGCCTTGCGTGCTGGAGATCGCGCACTTGCTTCAATCTGATATCGATGGTCTAGACATTGTCCCCTGGCCCCACAGTATTTGTCGAAGAATATGGAGCTTTCTGTCTGAGACGGCAACTGGGCTCTAGAAAGAGCAGGACATGGATTGAGCCTCAGTAGTTGGTTCTGGAAGCATCATGAAAAGGCAAACGGGGTAAACTTCGGTTGATAGATCCGCACTAGCTTGAACGAATTTGCCATTACGGCTTCGAAAGAGATCATTGTCATTGTATTCCGCCCTCTACGGCACCCTACTGTCTATAAATCCCATCGCAAAGGGACTCATCAGTCTCGTAGGACTATATAGAGGCTACTATTTAGAACACAATTAGCCGTTATATACTCACCCCGCTTACGGAGCGTCTATGTACGAAGCTGCTTCCGTGCGTCTTTCATATCCCGAGGAGCCGGGCGAGATTGGTGGGTTGGGCCGCATCGTACATATGATCGCTTTATTACTGACTGCATTAAAAGACCCCTTATGTGGGTCATGTTGGAATTTGATGACGGCTTGATTGAATCATCTAAGAGTGGAGTGCTACTTCTAGTACATGCCAAGCATAATAGGGCTGAGATGCTGATTTCCAACAGGTCAACGCTATTTTGTCTTTTTGCTTGTTGCCGTGCCATCAGCTCTCTTCTAGCTGGCCGCTTACGAAATGGCAAGCAAGCATCTTATTGTGCGTTATGACTGTACTTTCTAATATTAGTATTCTCACTCAAAAATGAAGCTATACACAGCCCGCGAACGTTGGCACAAGTAGATATGCAGATAGATGATTGGGCCGTCCCAACGCCAGGGTCAGCAGGCCTAAGTAGGTCGTTTGCAGACCTATGAAGGCCGTATCTCGTAGCCCAGCGCTAGAAAACTCTCATGTCTATGCGATATAGACCTGGCGTGAAGCTAGCTAGCTATATATAGGAGTGGGAGGGCGGGAAGAACTTCTATGGCTCTAAAAGAGATGAATTCGAATGAGGAGCCAACTGCTGGTAGGAGACCCATACAAATAACACTCGCAGTAGACACGTGTCTCCTGCTATGCGCATGTAGTGAAACAGCATGAAACAACGCCATGGCCATGAGACCCACTAACCCACAGTCCCACTGTTGCGATAACATTACCACCCTTGCTGACTCTGCCTCCCATCCTCAACGTCTGTAGGATATCTTTTACTGTCATATTTCACATCCATTTCCACCGTTTGCCTTATTGTCCCGTTTTCCTGCTCCACCGACCCCTCGCCGTCTCCATCAGTACCCTCCAGCGTAGTTGCGTTCAAACCAGTGTCTAACGACATAAGTTCGGTATCTGGACCTCTTTTCTTGCGGGGCTTGTCATGCGGTGAAGCATGTCTCTGATAGGATCTTTTTTGACGAGACGATCCCCCGTAAAATTCGGCGCCTGGACGACGAAAGAGGATTAGATAGAGGGGGCGTATCGCGGGAACGCAGGCAGCCATAATGATGATGTTGATCTCGACACTACGTAGTGAATAATGTCAGCACATAAGGTAAAGCGGTACGAAGATAAGGTGTTCGCTGCTATGCTGTGATAGAGCGACGTGGAAGGCGAGTGGAAGTGTCTAGATATTACCTATTCCAGATGAAAAGAGGGACTGTGTTCCCTTCAATCATGTCAGTCTAATCAGGCACTGATGTAGATACATTACGATGTAAGATACATGTAAAGTCTGATCTTGCTGATTCTGAGGGCAGCTTCGAAGTTTTGATGGCTCCGCAGATTGCCGCGCTGGAAGCGTAAATTCGTTAGCGTGGGTTCCAGTCTTGGTTATGAGACACATAAGTTCAGCGAGAAAGAATCCATACATACAATATACCAACACCCATGATCAAACTTAGGCTGACTTTCTTGTACGTTGGCATTTGTAGCGCCCAGATTACAGACACTGGAATTGCTGCCAATGCGACATCTAAGAACGCGCTATAACCTATATATTGTTAGACCGGAATAAAGACTCGACATCCAGTTGGGACCTACTGGAGCAAATGATAGTCCAAACAGTCAGGATCTGGGGATTCCAGCACTTTCCTAAGGTCTCGACTTCCCAGAGCTTGGTAACCGGAGTGCACTGGGCCCAGACGAAGACGATGGCCAAGAAGAACATGATAAATTGACTGATCATAAAAAAATATAGCAAATAGCGCGTTCTTATGTTGGGAACGCCGATTCGCATGATCAAAAAACCTACGGAGAGCTTCCCGAAGGCGAGCCCAAGTACGCAGAATGATTGAGATATCCAGTTGATCTTTAAAGCCGATTCAACAGTTGGAGCTGAGAGATAGTAGATATGACGAGTACCTCCCACATCAGCATAGACGACCCAGAGGATTGTGAAAGTTAAAGACCAGATCTGGAAAGGATTCGTGCGTCAGCTGTCTTAGGGACGTGTATTTGCGACGCGTAGCTTGGTCAGGAGCTCACCAAAGTAAGAATAATTGCCCAGTCATCCCACCACATATTGCGCGTTATAAATACTCTACAGTAAATGCGAAGAGTGACGAAGGTTATAGCGAGAGAAGCGAGAGCCCAGGAGAGACCCGTCAAGACAGCACTTCTATCTACATCCCCAACGGGAGGAGCTTTGGGATCCATGGTCCGATAAGAAACTGACTCATGGGTCAAGTAAATGAGAAAACTGAAGAAATGTGGTCTATAACAGAGAGTTTAGAGTGGAGACTCGAGGGCTCCCTACTTTCTCGGCGGCCTGACAAAAGCACGCCACAAAGATAGAAACGTAACATCATGACAATGGCCAATTTTATTTTAAGGCAGTGTAACCGGGAGAAGCACATGCGGGTCTTTTGCAGCCTTATGTCAAGGCTATTCCTTATCAAGCACTGCGACCAAACATAGGAAATATGGCGACATCTTCCTGAGGCAATGAGATGGCTCCAACCGGCCAATCGTAGCTGATCATTTGGACGGTCCTTCGTATGCCCGCGAGAAGGCTTGCGTCCGCTGACTTCCAGTCTATGATAGCCGAGGCTTGCATCGACATCAACTATCTGTTTCATCCTTAACCAAGCCCCTGTGAATGGGAGAAAATGAACTTGATCAGCTGGATGGTCGGGGGTTTCATCAATAGGTCACTGGGCACGTACTGTGGTGTGATTGGTTTTACCATACTCGGATCAGTACACCCTCAAACCCTTTTAAATCACTTGCATCCAACTCGGTCTGCGTGACTGGACGGAATTATGCATATGCCGTCCTATGGCCGAGAAAGATGCATAATATATGCAAGTTTACCCGAGCTGAATGGATTTGCGATAAGAGATTGCTGACAGCAAGGCCTGCACCCACCCATGCCTAGGAGAGTGCGGCTACCGTACTCCGTACTGAGCCGTCACAAAGTAAACCACAGCTAGCTTTGATGTGCAGCATGAGAGCCATCTAACTGCAGCGAATTTGGGATGTTCACTGAAAGTGGGGTTGCGGGCCATTTTTTGCGCGAGGGGCTAGGGTTTTTAATTGCCCAACCGTCGACCAATTATCCTTTGCTATTCTTTCTGCGGAATCGTGCAGGTCTTGTATAACACGGAGTTCTCAATCGCCTTTAGTCTTATCAAAATATGAAAGAACGACAATTATGTGGTCGTTGATAGACTGCGACGCGCAAGGCAGGTAAAGTGGGATACCCCTTTCTTTCACCCCGAACACTCGGGCCCCCGATCCATTCTCACTCCCCACCACAATAGACTTAGGGTGCCACACAGAATCATAAAAATGACTTAGCTGGGAGCCGTGCTTACTGCAAGGATGAGGAATTGGACAAGCTGGCTGTCGCAGCAGGATTGTGTGCGGCGTACTGCACCCCGACCTAATCCGGTATGCTGCATGAATCCCGTAAGCCAAGTTTCGGAAAAGGATCAGAGATGTGTGAAATATAGGTTCGTAGGATTGTACACTTGCATAACCTGCAAATAAGATGGGAGGAGCTCGAAATGGAAGTTTGTAGGTGGGCAATACCTTAAAAATCCTAGTACAATTTTCCCCCGTAGTTTCTACTTTATTGTCCGAGCGTAGATTGTCAGGCTCGTCCATTGTTCATTGCCTACAATTTTCAAAAATCAATAACTCAACTCAATGCACGCTAATTCAAACGTCTCTGGATCTAAGTGGTTGCTTCTCCAAACTATCTAAAAAAAAAAAAAAACTTGAGATTTTCCTCAAAAGCCGTTGATGATCAGCAAGAGTGCACAATCTTAGTGTGGCTACCTTCCATTTTACCCATCCTCGTGCATCCCAACATCCAAAGAACTTTACTCCTAGCACACAATTAATCCTCACGCAGCACAAAGTTTTGACATTATCAAGATAGATAGCAGCAACCATCATCTCTGCAATTTGCAACCCGGCTGTCCAGTCGCTATGGGTGATACAACAGACCCCGACGTCCCATCTCTGTTAGCACAGATTGACAATCTTGGCAAGGGCCTATCCCCAGGCAGCAAGCAAGATGCAGAAGCACGCAAGAAGTTGCGCCTTGCCGCGCGTGACCTGAGTCGAGCAATGGAAGAGCCTGGCGACATTGTTGAAAGAGTCTGTTACTCGGTGAGGAAATCCTTCTCACTGGGATATTTTGATCTACGTTGGCCAAGACCATAGCTGAAACTAATGACTCCAATCCACCAGTTCATGGACGAAGTGGTCATTCGCATTGCCATCGACCTGGATTTGTTCAACCTCCTAATAAAAAGCGAGAAGCCGCAGATGCTCGAAGACTTGACCAAAGCTACGGGAGCCGATGGAGTGTTACTTGGTGTGCCCTCAGCTAACCCTCCACGCACTGACCACCTGTTGATGTATTCCGCAGCCCGCCTACTTCGCTCACTCGGCGCAATTGGCGCAGTGGGAGAGGTTGGGGAGACGGGGGAAGAGGCGTATGTACCCACGAAGGTGACCAGAACCTTTGTGATACCGCCATTGGCTGCTGGTGTTCAGTTCTGGTACGTCCCTTCTTTTTCGTACAAATTATGATTCTGTGGGCTATGAAATCTGTCCCTATCTTGCCCTTTGATAGGTCGGCTGTTCAGGAATGCTGACGAGTTATCTCGATTGCTAGTTTCGATGTCCTGAGCCCTAACTGGAACAACCTCCCAGCATACCTCAAAGAAAATGACTATCTGAATCCGACCGATTCGATGAACGCGGCTTTCCACAGAGCACACAACACCACCAGTCACTTCATACCATTTCTAGCCACCAAGCCAGACTTTCAGAGATCTTTTCAAGTCTACATGAGCGGATTCGACGAGGGCAGAACCAGTTGGATTGACTTCTTTCCGGTGGAAGAGGAAATCGGCAAAGGCGCCCGGCAAGATCCTGAGGCTATCATGTTTGTTGACATTGGTGGCGGAATGGGACACGAAGGTCTGGCCTTGAAGAAACGATATCCGAACTTGCCAGGCCGCTTCGTGAACCAAGATCTACCTCAAATCGTATCAGATCAGAAATTGGATGGAATCGAGTCTATGGCTCATGATTTCTTCACTCCCCAGCCTTTAAAAGGTAAGTGTTGAGTCAAGCTGGCCAGGCAATCATTTGTTCAAGTGCACTTATTGACGGGCTTCGAGACGGAGACTAATCTCAACCGGGGTGCAGGCGCTCGGGTTTACTATCTACGCTACATCTTGCATGATTGGAACGATACACTATGCCATACGATTCTTGATCATATCAGAGCCGCCATGGATTCATCATACAGTAAGATCCTGATCAATCAATGGATTGTGCCGACACAACGAGCCACCTCGTTCATGACCCACCAAGACTTGAACATGATGGCGACATTCAGCGCAATGGAGCGGACGGAAGAGCAAACACAGGAACTGCTGGAATGGGCGGGACTTCGCATTCTCCATATTTGGCGGCCGGATGACATGGAGAGTGAGTGTATCATTGAGGCGGTAGCTAAGTAAAGTGGGGCAACTTTTCCAGCCGACAGTACTCTAAAGATAGGGTGGAAGGAAGCGGATCCGAGTATTGATCCTGTGGAGGACAGACCAGTCAGATACTTGTAGCCATTTCGAGCACGAGCAAACGACGTAAAAGAAGCCCGTTGAGAGAAATTGCATGAATTCTATCCTAATTCTTCTCATTACACGTAGAAGCTGCGCTCAGCCGGCTCGTCGGGTGGGGGTTTGACGGGGCGAAGTTACAGTAATTCAGACGAGGCCTACCAAAACCTTCGAGCTTGCTTGTATAGCGACACTTCAATAGATGTCGGCGGTGGGCTGTTAGGAAGAGCAGATGACGGTGCGAAGGTTCTTGTTCGCTTCTCGGGGAAGAGTGGGGGGATCTTGCGAAGCCTTCACGCTCTGCTGCCTAAGGTAAGATAGGGATAAATCTGACGCCAGAGCGAACGCATCAATAATCGCCTACATAAAGTAAGCTCCACTTTCCACTTCTCCTGATTCAACTTTATCGACTACCGTATATATTTACCGGTCCGGGTCCGTATCCTTCTGGGAACAGATGCAACCTTCCGCAAGGCTGTCATTATTATTAATATTGTCACTTGGACAAGTGCTCTCTGTTGGAATTTGGTGCAGGTCCGAAGGATTATTCTATCTCAGGGGGTTTCTAGGCTACATATATATTCGCCTAGCGGGTGCGCATATAAGAATAACAGGGGTTAGAGAAGGTCCGAGAGCACCCCTGATTGCCAACACGAGGTGCTGCAGCATCATTTCCAACACTCTCGGGTCTTTTCCTGTTCGCAAGAGGTACCTCTATAGGTACGAGTACATTACCTTACTTCGTATCCTGCTATTGTATGTTAGCGCCACGCTGAGCAGGGGCCCCTGAGCGGACCCTAAGAGGGGTGATTCCCTCCCACAATTTATCGGGGGTCCTGCGCTACGCAGTTTTGAGAAAGCTTCAGAAACACAGGGATGTCGTGTATTTTTCAGAGATGTATAGTAATATGCTGGCAAGGTACGAAGTACATATCCGTCTGACGTACACCGATACTCAGGGTGGCATGGCATTCCAGTCCGATTGGTGAGTCCGCTTTTCTACGGGCTTATTCCTTTCTCTCTTTTTCTTGCCTTCTGACTGTCTTTTAATCTTACTTACCGCATCTACCTTTCCAGCCACTGCAGCTACCGTCTTATAAATTGCGTATTATAGATATAGGGCATCGCAGGGAAGACCAGCTTCTCCCTGCTGTCAGTATGCCTTACGTTCAAGTTGAAACCCCCATAATTTCTCGACTTAAATCTATTGTATATGATCAAGTCTGCATGGTCAGTGCCAATCTGAGTTTCGTGAGCGACGTAGCCCATCTATATTTGAATTCGATGAGCACCCTGACGTCCGATTTGCCCTGGTACTGTCTCATAATTTCACTAACACTCTTTGCTGTTATAATACGTGCCCTACATCAAGCCTATGGCACAAGTCTGCGAGATATACCCGGTCCGTGGCAGGCTAAATTCACGCGTCTTTGGCTCCTACGTGCCATTAGTTCCCGCTCCTTCCAGAAGATCAACCTTGATCTGCATCGCAAACACGGTCCGTCAGTCAAATCTCTGCCGCTTCCTTTGATTGTCTAAGAGGGAGAGAAAGCAACTCTAAATCAGACCGGAGATAGGACCTATCGTTCGCATTGCCCCCAATGAATACAGCATCGACGACCCTCAGACTGCCAAAGTCATTTACAGATCAGGGAACCAGCTGATGAAGGTCTTGGGAACACTGCCAACCGATCCACATGAAAAATGCTGAAAATGTTCTGTAGTCCCCGCGATATCTTGCATGGGGCGTGCCGACGGCTGAGCAGAATTTATTCAGTACACAAGATATCTCCCGCCATGCCGAGAGACGGAAAGAAACCGCTTCACTATATCAATGGAGCACTCTTTTCAACTTTGAGCCACAGCTCGACGCGCTTTCGGAGGAGTTTCTAGGAAGAATTTCTGGTCTCGCCGATTCCGGTGAGGTTACGGAACTGAATCAATGGTTCCACTACTACGCTCTGGACGCCATTGCGACCATCGCTGTAGGTTCCCCCGTGCAGAAAAAGTCCCAGACCAATCATATATAATCTGATTAATCAATGCGCCCCCAAGTTTGGGAAACCCTTCGGACTCCTCAGTGCTGCCGGCGATGTAGCCGGCCTTATGACAGCCGTGCAGCAATACTCCCGATACGGCGCCATCGTCGGTGTCTATCCCGAACTACATCCATCTCTCTTCCGCCTCGCCTCCCTACTCACCCGAAAAGGCACCTACGGCCTCGGCTACCTTGTGCAATTCATGAACGCTGCCATTGAGGCTGAAGGTACCGAGAGCCGTTTCAGCAATACCGAGCATCATTTCGTCAGCATGCTATACGCCGTGCACACGGCCTCCCCGCAAAGGTTCACGCAGGACGATATACGCTTTCACATCGTGCCTAGCATAGGAGGGGGAAGCGATACGACCGCTATTACTCTTGGGGCAGTGTTGTATCACCTGATCAAGAGCCCGAGTGTGATGTATAGGTTACGGCAGGAGCTTGATGGCAAGAGAGGAAAGAGGGAATTGAGTTGGCCTGTGAAGCTGAAGGAAGCGCAGGACAGTGTATACTTGCAGGCGGTAATCAAGGAGGCTATGAGAATATATCCCGGGAATGGTCTGCCCTTACCAAGAATCATTCCGGAAGGAGGTTTGACCATTGCGGGGCGTCATTTCCCGGCCGGCGTACGTTGGATCCATCTCTCTCTTCCTCCCTGTCTCTCTTTCTCCCCGTCATTCTTCGGCCCAAGCGATTTCCACCACGATTTCGAACCAAAAGAAATCAGACATTGAGAAACAACTCGCAGACAATCGTAGGCATCAACGCTTGGGTCGCCAACTTCAACAGAGATGTCTTCGGCGCGGATGCGATGGTCTTCCGGCCCGAACGCTGGCTTGACTCGAGTCCCGCACAACTTGTCGAGATGGACAACTACTTCCTTACGGTGGGGGCACATATTCCTATCTTTAATCTTCGCTTTAACGACCCTGTCAACTAACGAGCTGTTCTATCAAAAATAGTTCGGTAAAGGACCCCGTACCTGCTTGGGCAAAAACATCAGCCTCCTCGAGATCAGCAAGCTCATACCGATGCTGGTGCTCGAATACGATTTCGAGATGGCGGCTGGGCCGGGGGCGGAGTGGACGCTGCTGAATGATTGGTTTGTGAGGCAGAAGGATTATCGGGTTCGGATTTCTAGGCGAGGGGGAAAGTGCTGAGTGATGCCGAGATGAGACAGGATTAGAGCATGGACTGGTCCATTGCGCTGCGTGAACGATGTTGGCTCTGGAGATTCAGAGTAGATGATTCGAAAAATCAGGAGAGGAAAGGCCCTTGCTACCGCAGAGCGTGTTTGAGAGTACTGTCCAAGAGAAACAGCGTTTTTCTGTAACACTCAAAAACACTATCGCCCATCAAGTCGAAGGGTGGTAGGTAGGCAGTATGCGCAGATCTTCTATAGGAACAGGAGGCTGGAATCTCCGTGCGCGCTATACCGTATAAGGGTTCACCCAAACACACCTAGCCCTGATCTAGTAGCAAATCAGGAATAGCGTGCACTGACCACACAGGCTCATGCATGACCAGCACAAATGATATGAAATCGCATCATGGCTTTTACAGGGAAAATCGTAATCGCATTCGACCTCTACGGCACCCTACTATCCACAGAGTCCATCGCCAAAGAACTCGCCACCCACTTCGGCCAGGAAAAGGCCGCCAGTCTCGCAGCATTGTGGAGACGCTATCAATTGGAGTACACATGGCGTCTTAACAGCATGAGTATGCAATGCCGTCTACTGCTGCCGGCCTTCCGCTGAAGGGTTCCTAAGACCAATACCAACCCTTCTCCGACATCACCCGCAACTCCCTGACTCATGCTCTGGCAGAGACCGGTCTGTCGCTGGACGAAGAGTCGATTGTCCATTTGATGAGAGCTTACGACGATCTATCAACCTTCCCGGATGTAGCGCCGGCGTTGAAAGCGCTCGCTGAGGAAACCGATTTCGTGGCCGTGGTCTTCTCGAACGGCACCAACGCTATGGTCAACAATTCTGTGCATTCATCTCCGGATCTCGGGCCTCATGCGGCTGGTTTTAAGGACGTTGTGACGGTGGAGGAGGTAAAGTGTTTCAAGCCGGATCCGAGGGTGTACTACCATCTTGCGGAGAAGATGGGGAAGGGGAAGTCGAAGCAGGCGATGGGGGAGATGTGGCTGGTTTCGGGGAACCCGTTTGATGTTGTGGGGGCTAGGGCTGTGGGTATGCGGGCTGTGTGGGTAGATAGGGGGGGAGCTGGGTGGGTGGATGGGTTGGTGGAGGGTGAGATTGGTAGGCCGACGGCTGTGGTGAAGGGGTTGGGGGAGGTGGTGGAGGTGGTTAGGAAGTATCGTGGGTCCACTTAGGCTTGGTGACCGTTGCTAGTCTTGGTGATGTTTTGGCGGGCACAGTATGTTTCACCTGTTATTCAACCGAACGATTGCAGGGACGGGGAGATATACGAAAGTGGCAGGCAAAGCGCCTAGGGTATAAGATCTCGAGGAAAAGTTATTTGAGCGCTAGTATCATACATTCGTATTGGCATTCCTCACCCCTCCTCGTTCAAGAACCTCGAGCAGTACTCAAGACCAACCTCCTGGAAGCGCTGGATGCAACAGCTCTTTATCACCACTATTTCTTATCTCAGAAAGCCCAGGACTCCAGAGTTCAACAAAGCCCCTACACACTGATTGAACAGTGTCTATCCACGCGCCTAGAATACCCCCACGCTATGCAACATAGCATAACCCGGCAAAAAGTCATGTCAACCTCCAAAGTCCCGTTGCTCTTCTTCTAAGCCTTCATCTTTGCGGAGGGTGAAGAGAAAAACAGCGCTTTTGGCGGAGCGAAGCACCGGCGGTGCTATGTATCCTCGGCTGACTGGCAGGATTCAAGGTCAAGGTACCTGCATATCTGAGGCGAAACTTGCTTTAGTGTATGTTAGAACCGTGCTGTGCTAATATGCCGAGATTAACTTGGTCTTTTCATGCCTAAGGTATTCGGATATCGCGACCGACCATGGGAACCGCATCCTCTGTGTGTGTGTGTGTGTGTGTGTGTAGGTAGGTGAGTTCTTCGCAACGCCCATAGTTGGATCCCACTGCTGAGGAAAAATCATACCTACGACGGCTTTCTTGTGCGAAAGGCTCAAAAAGGAGAAAGAAAGAGATATGAGGTATGAGGGTTGCGGAGTTAAGGAAGAAAGTATCGACGACTTTATTTGTTGCTTGGTTTTTTGGTAATACTCCATTATAATCCCTATTTCCTCCAAATCATCCATCACGATTATTTCCGACAGGTCATGAGCCCGAACTGACTGCGCGAGCCCCTGTAACCTGATTGACGGGTTTCCCCACTAAGCAGCGAGTCCGATGTTGTGTGTATAGAAGCAATCAGTGCGGTGGGTAGCGCAAACCCCCACAGCGACATTTGAACGGGAGTCCCAGCACTTTGGGCAGCAGAAGTCCCAGTGCCCTGGGCAGCGGAAGTTCCACGGAGCTACACAACGGATCTCAACCGGTGCAGCGAAGAATGAAAGAGGGATAATTATCAAGATGGCGAACAGAGGATCAGGCAGAAATGTGGTTTGCATAGGAAGATATGCATGGAATGAGATAGACTCCAACAACGGAAATGCTACAGCGGTGGGCAACGAAAGCCCCAGTACTCTGGTGGGAGAGGGGTTAGGCCACTGCCGGTATTTCGAGGAGCGGTCGTTAAGAGCAAAGATGAAGCTTCAACGCAAGCTAACGGATGGACGTCAGGCCATGTGGGTCGCCAGACGGTGTCAAGAGATAGGCTCCATCCACTTTGATGACCAGCGAAATCCAGTTTCTACCTACAAGAACTAGCCAAACCATCCATCCATTCATCCATCCATCCATTCATCCATCCATTCATCCATCCATCCATTCATCCATCCATCCATTCATCCATCCATCCTTCCTACATTCCTCAGATTCCACACCTACGAAACCACCCAGGCAAATGAGCCTCCTACCTACCTGCATACCTACAACAACCACGACACCGAGAACAGATACGTACGACCGCGTACCCCTTTCTTTCCCTCTTTCCTTCTTTCCTTCCTTCCTTTCCTCCTTTTCACCAACCGACCCACCAACCCAGCACGCTCCCCCTCCCTCCCTCCCTCCCTCCCTCCCATCCACAAAGCTTACCAACTCCCCAGCGCCTCCACGAAACAAACCCTACAACTCAAATTCCACCAACAATTCGCGCTGCTTTCCTCTCCTCCTCGCCGTCCTCCGATGAGGGCTCAACTCACCCTCGGCTGAGATCTGCGCAGTTCTTCCGGACGCTACGCACCTTACCGCCCTTGAGCCAGAATTTCCCCCGCGTCCAACGTGGATGAATGGATGAGTGAGAGCGCGTACAGGCTTTCCGACGACGAGGGGTTTGTTCATACATATGGGCGATACCAGTGCTTGTTTTTCTGGGACTACTGGGTTTGATCCTGATGGTGATGGGGTGATTAGCTCCGGATGCGAGGCTGGAGAAGGCGGTGCGGGTGGGTGAGGGAGTGGGGGAGTGAGTGGGTGAGTTGGTGAGGGAGTGAGTGAGGAAGTGAGTGAGTGAGTGGGTGAATGACTGGGTGAGGGGTGGTATGGTAGGGTGTGGTTGTTAAGGAAAGGAAAGGAAAGCAAAGGGGAGGGGGCTACGGGTCTTGGATGAGAGGGTGGGTTATGGATAGACAGGCGCTTTCTGCACTAGCGGATCAGAGGCATCGGACGTACGTACGTTTAGAGGAAGGGAATAGATAGCTACGGCGCGATGCGAGCAGGTCTTGGTAATGAGACGGAGGGAGGAAGGGAGGGAGAGAGAGAGGGAGTGGTGGGTTTTTTGGTATTACGCTCGTGGCGACAGACACAACCTTCGGACACCAATTCAATGTAACAGTATTGTAACCTCGGCGAAGCAGACTGATTCGTTGTGACTGGAGTCGAGGCATTGTCCAGAACCCCATCTGTATTCCACCTCGTGATTGGGTCCTCGCAAAGATTTCCAACAGCCATCCCGTACTCCCGTAGTTGACCAAGAATCGCAAACTGAGAATCTGCGCCGGCAGCAGTCCGTCTCCGAAGGCGACCGATACCCATTCCTTACCTACGCGCCGGAGCGATGGTCTAGCCCCGTCGCTAAATCTCATGTAGCGCCATGGCCATGTCCCCACTCCCACCCCCAATCGCGTCTTTCAACTTGATCGCATTTTTGCACTGCCGGTTGTCGAACTTAGTTGAGCACGCTGCGAGAGGAAGGGGATGTAGTTGCTTCCGTCGTGGGTGTGGGTCGGAAATAGAAGCGCTGAGGGGGATGAGGGATACTAGGCGCCGACCTGGGCGGTGGAGTGAATGCTGTGGTGATGTGGGATGCTGGGTTGCCGATGAGGGGGTGAGTGCTGTGGTGCTGTGGGTTTAGGAGTTTGGTTTTGGGAAATGGAGAGTGTAAGGCGAGGCATGTGTGCTTGGAAATGCGTCGGGCATTGGCTGTGTATTTTAAAGTCTCTCACGAGGCCATAGTTCAGCCCGGTAATTCTATGTAGCATCATGCTTTACATCCTCGCTACCCACTCCCAATAGCGCCTTTCAACCTGATCGCGTTTTTAGATCGCTGGTTTTTGGGGGTCGTACAGCACCGCACTGCGTGAGAAAGGGAGTGAGGCTGCGTCGGTCGTAGTCGCTGGTGTGAGTCGGAAATAGAAGCGCTGGAGGTAGGAAGGATGCCGGGTGTCGATGGATCCGGTGAGGTGGGTGAGTGTGGTGCTGTGGTGCTGTGGTGCTGTGGTGCTGTGGTGCTGTGGTGCTGTGGTGCTGTGGGCGAATGCGGTAGTTGTGGATTTAGGAGTTCTCTCTTGGAAAAAGGGGACTGTGAGGCGAGGCGTGTGAGCTTTAAGATGCGTCAGATATTGGCTGTGTGTCTTGAAGTCTCTCACGAGCCCACGATACATGCGCGAATGACTCGTGCCAGCGCTGTAGGGAGGAAAGATGCTGTGTGTCAACGAGGGTGTGGATACTGCGGTGGCGTGGGTAAATGTGGTAGGTGTGGGCTTAGGAACTCTGTTTTTGAATGTGGGTGGCGTGAGCCGAGGGGTGTAAGCTTGGATATGCTTTGAAGGTTGCCTGTGTGCCGCCGAGTCTCTCACGACACTATGGACCGGCCTCATTGAACTTTGAGAACCCTCTGCGAAGCAAAGAAAGAGAGGGTATCAGCATGCTCGATCCATGTGCGTGCTGCTGACCACCGCAAATGCGACAGCCGTGGGCTTAGTGGTTCTTTTCTTGATTTGCGATGGCTATGAATCGAGCAGTGTGACTGTCGGAATGCGTGGAGTTCCTAGACCTCGTTCCTCACGAAACTCGTATGGGCAAAGAGGGAAAGAAACCCAGCTGGCTTAATTCTTGCGTGTGCTGCTAGCCATGGCAAAAGCGATGACCACGAGCCTGGGAGTTGTCTGGTTGAACTGCGAAGGCTATGAGCCGAGTAGTGTGCCTTTCGAAATGTGTGGAACATATGCATGTCTCCTGAAGTGCCATGGTCCTCGGTGCTCTTTTGAAACCTCATTCCTCAAGAACCCCGTATGAGAGAAGAGGGAAAGAGCAGTGGCTTGCTGGATTAGGACATATATTTCTAGCCTCGGCCAATGCGACGGCCATGGGCCTAGGAGTCCTCCTCTTGAAGTTGTGATTGCTGCGAGCCGAGCAGTATGTTCTTTGAAATACGTCGGGTATGGCCGTGTGAAAACGTCCCACCTCTATGGTATTAGCTATCCGTATTAAACCTCAAGAACACTGTGTAAGGAAGGGGGAAAGAAAACCAACTGACTCAATCCCTGCGTGTGCTACTAGCCACGGCAACAGCGATGACCAAGAGCCTGGGAGCTCCCGGCTTGCGATAGGATGGGTGTGAGCCGAGCAGTGTATCCTTAGAAAGGCATTGACCATTGGCCGCGTGCCTTGGTCTGTCCCAATGACATGGTCCCCGCTCTAATCAAATCTCTGAAACCCTGTCTTAGCAATGAGGCAAGGAGTAACAGCTTGCTCGATTCCCGCGTGTGCTACTAGCCAGGACGCCTGCGATTGCCGTCCACCGAGGGCTTCTATCCTTGATTTGCGATGGCTGTGAGCCGAGGATGTTGCTCTTCCGGAAGGTTTGATTATCGGCCGCGTGTCTTGGAGCCTAACACAATCTCCGGGTTCTAGCTGACCTTAACGGACCTCAAGACACTATGGGAGTCGAAAGGAGAGCTGTAGCAGCTTGCTCGTTGTCCGCATAATGCTGCTAGCCATGGCCAATGCGACGGCCGTGGGCTTAGAAGTCCTAGTCTTGTGATGCGATGGCTGTGAGTCGAGGTGTATGTCCTTTGGAAATGCGTTGACCGCTGGCCGTGTGCCTTGGTCTATCCCAATGTCATGTCCTCGCTCTTGTTAAACCCAGAAATCCTGTCTAAGCAAAGAGGCAAAGAGTAGCAGCTCGTTTGTTGTCCTTATGTGCTGCAAGTGCGGTAGCCGTGGGCCTAGGAGTCCTCCTCTTCAAATGCCGTGGCTGTGAACCGAGTAGCGTGTCCTTTGGTGTGCGTTGGCCAATTGGCCGAGTGTCTTGAAGTCTGTCTTAATGCCATGGTCTTCGTTAGCCTCATTGATTCCTAGAAACCCAATAAAAGCGGGGTAGGAAAGCGTACCAGCTTGCCTTCTTTCCAAGTGTGCTTCAATCCACAATGGATGCGATGGCTGTGCGCCGAGGAGTCTTAACTTGAGATGCGATTGCTGCGAGCCGAGCAGTGCGTCTTTGGGAATGCGTTGGCCATTAGCTATGTGTTTTGAGGTCTGCCCTAATGCCATGGTCTTCGTTAGCCTCATTAATACTTAGTAGAAGCGGGGAGGGAAAGCGTACCAGCATCCTTACTGTCCGCTTGTGCTATTAGCCACAGCAAGTGCGATGGCAGTAGGCCCGGGTTTCCTACGCTTAGAAGGCGATGACTGTGACCCCGAGAATTTTGTCTTGAGGAAGGCGTTGCCTATTGGCGGAGTGTCTTGGAGTCTATTTCAATGCCATGTTCTTCGTTAGCCTCATGAAACCCTAAAAACCCTGTGGTAGCAGAGAAGGGAAGAGTACCAGTTTGCTCCATCGCTGCGCATGCTGCTAGCCGTGTGCTCTGCTGGGGTTGATGCTCGTGTGCTTCGAAGTGTGTGTGTCTCAATCAGTCTTTGCAGAAGGGTTATTGGGTAGCGGCTTAGCTTGTAAGCCCCATGAGGATTCATGATAAAAGCATGCTTTGGCTCTGAAAGAGATGGCGTTGAGGGAAGAGCCATCTGCTGGTGCCAAGCCCAGGCACGTGAAGCTTGCTGAGGGTCCAAGTCCCCGCCATAGCCCCTACGGCAGTCACTCAAGACCCAGTAATTCACATTTCCGCCGCGCTGAATCGTGATTCCAACCCTTCGCTTCTTTTTGTATTGTCTCGAGCCACGGGCCCTGACTCTCTAATACTGGAGGACTTGCAACACAGAGTGTGCGCGTAGTCCTGATCATCGCAAGGCCGGATCGCTGTCGGGTGAGCGTTTGGGTTCGCTCAGGTGGTTGATCGAACGCTCTAAGCGCGAGATTCGAGGAAGGAGATTGGGTTCGCAGAGATGATAGAGGCGGGTCACAACAGAGGTAGGTGGCGTGGTCTACACTACGGGCGAGCAGTCGTATTGTTTTTGGTGTCTGTAGGGAGGCACTGGGCGTGGGACAGAGAGCTAGACGGGCGGAGCGAGTAAGGAGACTGAGTTCGAAGCGACAAAGGCGGCGGGTTAGAAGAGGGGGTAAGATTGCGTGGTCCGCACTACTAGCAAGGCAGTGGATTTATCACTGGTGACTGGTGGGAGGCTCTGCGCCTGTGAGAGAGTTTTAGATGAACGAATCGAGTGGGGAGACTGGGTGCGCAGAGATGAAAGAGACGGGTTAGAAGTAGAGGTAGACGGCACGGTCCGCACTACGGGCGAGTAGTTTAGGTTGCTTTTGGTGACTGGTGGGAGGCTCTGGGCCTGAGAGTGAGAGACTTAGACGACGAAGCAAGTGGGGAGACTGTGTGCGCAGAGATGAAAAAGGCGGGTTAGAAGAGAATCTAGATGTCGTGCATGAAGTGTGAGAGAGGAGGTGGGGCCGAGTATGAGAGGGGACTTAGCGAAGCATAGGTCGGCGGGGTCTGTGATAGCGCGTTTGAAAGGGAGAGACAGAGGCGGGATCGATTGCGTGAGTGCACATGGCGGAGTAAAGGTTGGAGGACTTTGTAGATTCTGAGGAAAGCAACGTCCCTGCTGAACTTGGTTAATCAAAAGACGAGAGCCTGGGGGCAGATTCGTGGTACTGACGCTTTGGATTGTGGGTATGAAGAAGGGTAAGAGTTTTTGGCTTGTAGAGGAAGTGTTGGACGCGTCTAGCCCCTTCCATGCATGTCCTTCTATGCATACAGCCATGTTGCCTAATTCTTTGTTAGCGATGAGTCTTAACCTATGGCCTCCCACCACAGATCGTCATGCTCCGTATCATTCTTCGCTGCGCCCATTGAGAGGAGATGATAGAGAATGAGGCTGCTTTCCTTGAAGCAAAGGTAGAAGAAAGGTTTGAGGAATGGGCTAAGGGATGGATCGATCTCGGGAACAAGGACAGATCAGAGAGGCGTGACCAGGAAGCTGTCAGAGCATGGAACGTAATGTTGGGCACGGATAGGTAAGTAATGTCTCTCTTCGTATGATCTAGACCAGCCAGACGTTCGCATGATGTTCGCATGATGTGTTGCCCTCCCTAGACAGTTATCCCCCTTCCCTATCCATTTCCGACTCCTGTTCTTCCACCGCAGAAGGTATCACCTTGCAACTTCGCCAGAAATCGCGAGGTAGAAAAGGATGAGAGGGATAGTGAAAGGTAGGTTCGCGCTTGGGTCCCGCATACGCTGAAAGAAGCCGCTCGGCTCGTGTGTGAGGGGACGTCGGCCTTTCCTTCCCTTTAGCATGTAGTGATAGCGGGGCTTCGACTGAAATGGCGAAGGACAAAAGGATGAGAGGGAGGACAATGGGTGTACCATACCTTGGGGGCGGTGTCGGCCGAAAGAGACCCCTCGGCCGGTACGTAAAGAGTTTTTGGAAGTATTGAACAAAGGTGGGGGAAAGGCAGATTTTCAATTCTGTCGATGTGGTTCTCGACATGCGCAAGACGCGCGATTTTGTATCTCTACCTCTGCCGTCTTTAGCAGCTGTCAGTAAATTGTAGACTTTTCGGAGGAAGGCAGGGGAACAACAAGACATGGCGAAAGTCATGTGACGAGAGATTTTCAACATGTCGAACTGGTCCCGGCTTTTCGTCTGCGGGTGCCTTTGTGATCATCAACCTGGCCAAGTTGGCGCTTCTTGCGATGGAGTGTGGAATAGAAGGTATCAAGAAGGTGCGTCAAGATAAGATGGCGACCTCAAGTCCAAGGTCTGTGCAGCTTGTAGCTTCGTTCTGGCTACGCACTGAAATTATTTGAGTGATTAGCTATTTCATCCGGAGCATTCCCCCTTATACGTGCCCATGTCCCCATAGCCACACTCCAGACACACCTCGCACGGGCTTCAGCCTTCATATGGCCGACAACTTGTGTTTCATGATCAGTAAAGGCTCGTCGTTTGGAGACAGATTGGGCGCCATGCATGAGGACTCGTATCGATTCGTCCTCTACAAATTGAGAGACCCTGGTCCGCACAAGTCACGAGACGGCTATAACTGCCTCTTCGGTCTGAAATGGCAGTCAGCAAATGTCAGTCATGGCTAAAATTGAACAAGATCAGCAGGAGTATTGAGTGTAGCATACCTGGCACGTGGGTGACAGACTTGGCTGTGCGCACTGAGAGATGTCAAAATCATTCAAATTAGTGTGGATGGACCAATACTTGCACTATATATATATTTTTTAGACAACATCTTTTGAATGAGTATTCTCTACAACCTGTACACTGAAGCTTTCTGTATCAGTTTCTTGGTTGTGGAATTGTCGCGCATTCTCCTTGGCAGTTGTACAGCGAATTCCGTCACCCGCGTGCACAGTGAAGCCCGAGGCGGTAAGTCTCAAAAAGGGCGGCAAAGCTGTGGGGCACCTAGACGCGAAGTAATTGGGCATAAAAAAGCTCAGGCCTCCAAGGGTAAGTAAGCACGTAAGGTAACATTTTTCGGGAAATTGCATACTCAATATTTCAATCGCACAATTGAGTGGTGTGCCCTGACCCTTTCAAGGATAGCGTAAAAGATTTCATATACAGGTCCATCTCCGTCTTTTATCTTGAAGTATGCAGCAGGATGCCGCGACAGCTGGTGCGGTCAAAGGAAGCCTCTTGGTGGCCGGGAAATAGCCGCCGGTCAAAATGCCGGATTGCCGGTTACAGTTTCGTAGCTTCACAGTCTTCACAGACATTTTCAACCATCGGGCGTCGGAGCATCGGACTGCCAAGAGGTCACTTGCTGCCCATACCAACTGGAAGAGAACTGGGTTGGCAATGGGCACAACGCTTTCCGGAGGTGTAGGACTCGCCTGGCCATGGGGAATTTGAAAATGTAGCAGTAAAATGCTAGTGCAAGCTGAATGATATTATTTTCCCATCTTCAGGAGGTTTTTTGCTTTAGGGCGGTGACGAACTGAAAAGAGTTAAGGTAGCTTTCCGTTACCGTATCTTGGGAAGGGATTCTATTAGCTACGGTACAACAGTAGAATTGTCCGTTTTGTGCATTAAAAAATATAAAAGAATGCAGCCCTACATTATCTCATCCACTTGCATCAATCTTCTCCCCCCTGTTCCTCCGACGGGAGATTAAAGTGGACTGATCAAGCCCCTGCCTAAATGGCCATCTTCTCACTCAGGTACCGGTCTATCTCGGCCGGCTCGGGCAATCGCGCAATCAGAATGTCGAGCGGGGTCTCATGCGGTCAGACTATTGACGTGACCAGATCCGGTTGACTGTGCCGTCCATCCCTCCCTCACTGTCCACCTTGCTCTCGGCCGTAACCTCTTCATCGTCCTTGGGCTCAAGCGACTGCCTGGTGATGGCAGCAAGCGATCCAATCGGCTCCGGTGAGAGATCGCAATCTTTCTGGTAGAGGTGGATTCTGAGCGGTGCCGCTGAAGCATCTGCCACAGCAGTGCTAGTGGAAGTAGTCTTGGACGAGGGCGAAGGCCAAAGGGAGCTCACTAGCGAGCCGGCAGGTATGAGCATTATTGGTGAGTTAGCAGTCCCTAATGGCTGCTGACTGGACAAAGCTGGCGCTGTGGATGGACCAACTTCATCTCTGTCACCGTCCATGATGACAGGCATGGGTGGTAAGCCTCGCAGGCCGAGATGACGGCGGTCATGTTTCATCCCCCGCAGACTTTAGACTCTCGACCAGGGTCATCATGACCGGTGAGCATGCGAGTAGCCGTCAAGGCATGGTAGCGTTTTCCAATCGAGTCGGCTTTGCAATGAACTGACAAAGCAGAGAGACGCATCTGACAGGCGGAAATGGTCTGGTGGGGCCATCATTGCTCACTCTAACTTGGAGCTCTGCAGCGCAGATTCCTCCAAGGCCAACCACTTCAGAAGAACTGCCCTTAGACACTACAGTCAGCGGAAATACTTCGAGATACGAACATTCCAACAAGGCCATCTCCAGCACAACAGAGCATTCAGCATAGATCAAACAAAAACCGGCCGGTCGACGTTGACTCCAACTCTACCCAAGACCTTCCTCATCCAGCATCAGTCGCAGCAGACCACCCCACTACCATGCCCAAGCAACGCACGTCCGGCATGTCCCTCATGGTCGGTGCATTGAACCCTCGGCGCTCAAAGAAAGAGCGTAAGGCCACTACTCGGTTCGTGGAGGGATGGTTTGGCGTACGGCTACCAAGCCTGAGATGGGCACTCCAACGGGTGGGCCGGAATGGTGGGACAACGGCCCTGGCGACGCGAGGATTAAGCTCTCTGTAGCTTAACAGCCTCAATCATTCTACGCAGGAACAATTGGCGCGGCCGTACACCCTAAGCATTGGAGGAGGTGGTTGAGACCAGTGGCATCCTGCTCTCCTTCGTTGTTCGTGCAATCGATCCAGCTGTGTGCAGGCTTGCTGGCGTGGTCCTCGTGAGGGCTCAAAGAGGACTTGCTTTGAGGTACCTGTTGGTGATCGTACGGTAGCATTCGTGCAGAGAAAGACCATGCTTGTTGCCTTCGGGGTGGTTGAGAGAGACCCTAGTCCTATGTCTCTCAGTCAACTTCTCGTCCTCCTCTTTCACGTCCTCTTCGTCCTCCTCCACCTTCGCCTCCTCCTCGGCTTCCTCTTAATCGTCCGCTGTCCTGCTCTTACCTCCTACACAACTACGATGACAACGTCATGATCGGGCCCTACTGGTACAGGACATCTAGGCTGTGTTCGATTTCAGCTGTCTCCTAGGGCAGAAATAGCAATCAAGACTTTAGAGGCGGCTCGAGTCACCCAGTATGATTGACGGTGCCGTCACCGTGGGGAGGAGGGAGGTTCCTTCGCTGGTTCCCAGACTGGGGGTTACAGTTGCGGCAAGAGATGGACCACACCAACAACGACGTGACTCGTTTACGGGATGCGAAGCGTCAGCGGTAGCAGTGGCTCTGACGCTATCGGTGGTACGATTACGGGTGGTGTATGCCATTGTGTACATGGGCTAATGGGGGTAGGATGTACGTGGGTGACGAGTCGGGTGCCATGACTACAAAGGAACCCTATGGCTTCAGGGACCAAATGTGAACACGGCGGCAAGATATCTCCTGATGCGAGGTTCAAGTATACGGGACTTGCCGTTGACATGTGTCTCCTGCAATGGATACGTATACGGTTCACGCGGCCACATGAGACCTACCAACCCCAGTGCCACTGTCACGACCGGGGTGTCTTCTGTCACGATGACACACACTGTTGACGTATCTGTGGACCAAGGCCTCGCTTCGAGCGAGAAGTTGCTGACTTCCGCAAGCTCAAGGAGGTTACCATCCGAGGCAGAATTGTACCCCAACTGGTCTCGACTTTGGACGACGCTGGACTCCCAAGTATGTCATGGATGAGGTAAAAGCTCTGCCGTGCCTACGGCCGTTCGTTCTCAAGGCTGGCGCATGGCGCTCTCGGGACGTGATGGCTTGGAACCGCAGAGACCGAGAAGGGAAAGATTTTGACATTCTGCCTACCCGGAGTGGCTCACATTCATGCTCAGCCTCTCCTCATTCATGATCCTTCCTCTGTGCTCTTAGCACAAGTGCTTCAGGTTTCTCATAATGGTATCATTGTGCTTGGTCCCAGGGTCTTACCTTCAGCTGCCAAGGGGCTACTTCTGTACTACTCTGGGTTTCACATTCCAAGGACCCTGGGCCGAGCCCACGTGCTACGAAGACTTTGGCCAAGCTGGAGATTGAGAGTGTACTTTGGGAGGCAGAGCTTGGGAAGGTGGTTCAGCAGAGGACATGGCGAAAAGCAAGCTTGGACACACCAGGTAAATGACCTTGATGCGAAACAGAAACGTGTTGTGGCTACCAGCACCTTCTATCTGAGTCTGTGTTGAGGCTAACAATGAATCTATCGCACCAGCGCTTTGCTATCTAACAAAGGGGAAACTCCTTCTGCCTTTGGCTGACATGGAGGGACGACTGGACACTTGTGTGGACGCTATCAAGGCAGCACAGGACAAAACGCACTTGGGTGTGGCAAGTCTACTTACCGAGAATAAGCCGCGCGGAGGGAGCAGCGTTCAGTCACCAATCACCAAACAATGAAAAATCCCTTTGAAAATCCTTTGTTTGGTTGATGAAACGCCTTATCCTAAAACGCGTCTAGCGCTTACTCCCATCAACTCGTTTTGACCTCACCACATCTGTCAGTAGGTGCGTGTAGCTGGGTCTGCGGCCATGAGAACTTTTCAAAGCGATAAAATCGGGCAAAATTGGAGGTTCTAACGTCAAGCTGGCAGCATTTGGTTTTCCGACAGACGAATTTGAAGGCAGCACTCTGTGGGCAGTACTTTGACGCAGCTCATTCAGATCTCAAGTAGTTGCTGTATCTTTGCAAGAGCATTTAAGCACCTTCCAAAGTTGAGTGCCGGTTTTTCCCTCAACCCCAGAGCCTAGGCTCTAAACACCGCACAAAGCCGACATGAGCAGAGTTTTGTTGCGGAATGAAAGAGCTTTGGTCGATCACTAACGATGGAAAAAGATGCTGTCCAGTTTACCACTTACTCTCTTTGCGCCCATTCTGCCAAATTCCTTGCACCCCAACTCACCTCAGCAATCCCTTCTTTCTTTCTTTCGTCATACTTGAACTCCCCTTAAACAACTTGGTAAGCCCCATCTGCAGATTCTCATCAGTCGTTTCCTCGTAATCGTAATCACCGACCCCCTTCCCCCTCTCCCCCAACAACAACACATACTGACAACATACCACGCTCCCTACAATATCCCTCCGGCTTGAATCTCTCATCCCCATTCCCATCCCTAGCACGTACGTTACTTTGCTCTAACGATCGATCTTATAACAAGCGCTCCTTTTCTATCCTGTTCAGTTCTGTCCTCTTCCTTCGTATCCGCCTCTCTTCTCTTCTCATCTCATCTCATCCATCTATCCATCCATTTTTCCACCATTTTTCCACCATTCTTCCAATATCAATATCAATATCATGAAGGCAGAAGCAGGCGTAGGCGCAGACACTCTCGCGTTTGCGCTTTTTCTTCTCTTTTGGGGTATACAGGGCTTGAATGTAGATGTGGCTGTGGGTGATTGACTGTCAACGCACTTTCGGTGCACATTTGCGTTGGCGTTGGCTTGTGATGTGTATTTGAAACTGTAAGATAGGGGTTGATGGTATGGTGGGAGGGTAGTGAGGTGGGCGCGGAAGGCGGGGTTCGGGAGGAAAGAAGGGAAGGAAGGGAGGGAGGAAGGAAGGAAGGAAGAAGGAAGAAGGAAGAAGGAAGAAGGAAGAAGGAAATAAAGCTCTGGGGAATGTCAGGTTAGGTTAATTCCGATTTGCATTGCCCAGTAAAAGCGTGCCGAGGGCACATTTCAAGAACATTGAACTACGGGTGTAAAGAAAGAGAGGAAGCTCTAGAAGCTGTCAACGTGTTTCGGCTCCCGTTTGCGTGTGGTATTATGTATGTGTCTTTGAAACCATGCCCAGTGACACATTATCCAAATGATCCAGCTGGCATCAGATTGCATCCGTGCGGAAAGAGAAATGGCAATGTGGGAACTCATGAGCTTTGAATGGAGAATTTTATGTCGGTGCGTTGTGGTAGGGCGTAAATCGCAAATCCTCTTGGGGGGTTCAAGAAAAAAAAAAAGGGGGAAAGGAAAAGGGAAAAAGATAGAAAAAAATGAAAATTAAAAGCACACCATGAAACCGCCTTTACAAAATAATAGCAAGTGAAGGAGAATGCATCGCGGAAAAGCATAATGCTGCCAGGCGCTCTGAAAGCACGACTGCTTTTTCTCATCCACATTCACATTCTCTTTCGCTCGCTCGCGGTAAGGTAGGTAGGTACATTAAAATAAAAACAATGAAACGTTAGATTTTCCCAATTCATACTAGTCCCCCCCATCAGATCTAGGTACTTGTATATCTACCTTAGCTTTCCATACCAAGGTACCTACCTCGCTTTTCCTTACTTCAAAAATCTCATTCGAGTATCAGGTTCGCCAAGCAAGTATAGGAGCAAAGTAACCACTTACGTGTATGTGTTGCATCACCCTGGTGGGTCGTGCATATCCATGGCCATCCCATCACCCCGATGGATATGACGGATATCCATCGGGAGGATACTTCCTGGTGGTGCCGTCACGCCCATCTCATGGGCATTTTAAAAATTCCTTATTTCTTATTTCACTAATTATATAAAACAGATATTAGAAATCTAATAAAAAATATTATTTTTTATCGTTTATTTTATTTATATAATTTAAAATTATTTAAAATTATTAAGAAATAAAAAAGTTATTATTAAGAAAAGAATCTTTTCTTATAGGGATAAGTTTCGGGGGTGATAGTCCCTAAGACCCCTATAACAAATTATTGTTGAAAACTTTAATTTTTTTATAGGGCTTCCGGGGGCCTACTACCCCCGAATCTTAACCCTAGAGAAAGAAAATATTTTTTTAATAATAACTTTTCTATTTCTTAATAAATTTAAACAATTTCAAGTTATATAAATAAAATAAACGATGAATAATAATAATTTTTAATTAGATTTTTAATGTTTATTGTATATAATTAGTGGAATAAAAAATAGAGAATTTTTAAAATGCCCATGAGATGGGCGTGACACGACCATCAAAATATACCTATTTCCATGGCCATTCGTCTGATCCATGGGCATGCACGATCCACGGGGGCGATGCAACATATGCAAAGATCTCGTATGAATATCTGCCTCTACATGCTTTTCCACTTTTTCCCCGTTGCCAAGCTAAGTGCGCGTGCACACGAATTTAGGGCATTTAGGGCAGATTAACTTTGCCCTCCGCTAATATTTTATCAGAAAAACTACCTTATTGGTAAACCGTCCTAAGTGGTGCGTGCGCCCGAGGCGCCGCCCGCTTCCTTTTGATTTCGTTAAGACATCTTCTTTTCTTCTCATAAATTTTCTCATAGCCGCTATCCCTATAATATATCGTTCTAGTGTGAACAGGTGAGAAGCTTAGGGCACATTGAATAACTTGAGGCTTCGCTAGTATAGGTTATACTATTTAGTCATTACGCCCGTTTTGACTTGTAATATTCGCTATAAAGCCCTTTTCATGTTGGGATACGTGAAGAAGCTTGGAGTATATTAATTGGCTTTGGGCTCCACTAGTATGTTACGAAAAGGGGTGGTCGCAAGTTGTGCTATCTTGTGAATGCGTCGGATGCGCTCTTGCTTTGGTTTGACTTGGGTTAAGATATCTTTCCCCCTTCTTCTCATGATTTTCTCTACAGTGGTTTTAGCTACGAAGCCCTTCCCATGTGTGGATAGGTGAAGAACTTAGAGCATATCAAATAATTTTGGGCTTCACTAGTATCTTACGAAAAAAGCTGGTCGCAAGTTGTGCTATCTAAGCGAGCGTAGTATGATTTGACTTGATCGGACATGTTCTTCCCTTTTTCTTCACAGTGAGCTTTGCTACAAAGTCCCTTTTCATGTGTAGACAAGTGAAGCGCTTAGAGCATATTGAATGACTTTGGGCTTCGCTGATACTCCTATTTTATAAGGAAAAAATAATATAGCAAGTTATCCTAGCGCGCCCGTTTCGTTTAGACCTGGCAAATATATCTTCTTACCTTTTTTTCTCATAGGTTTCTAATAGTAACTATAGCTAAATAGTTCTTTTCAAACTTCAAATGTTTAAAGAGCTTAGAGCACATTAATAAACTTAGAGCTTCGCTGGTTCATTAGAAAACATGGTAGTCGCAAGCTATTCTATCTAGTGCATACGCCCGTGGCACTCCTGCTTCATTTTGATCTGGCTTAGACATCTTGTCCCTACTTTCCTTTTGCACTATTCTATATCTTCCATCTACTTTGAGTCCAAGTGCTATGCTAGTATAATGAGATGAATGTGTGTGCACAGTCATCTTCTTCAGTAAGAAAGTACCTGCGCTCTACTTCGATTTAACTAGGCTTAGATATTCTCCCCTAAGATACTTTTGCACTTCAAACCAACCGTCTCCTCACTACCAAGCTTAACTATCAAGCTTAAGTGCCGTATCTTTTTAACGTGTCTGTGTGTGTGGTTATCCTCTTTAATGAGAAAGTTACCTGCGAACCCCTACGTGAGCTTTGGGTGGGAATTTACGGTAGTGAAAACCTAAAGAGTCTATGTAGTATGTACCTTAGACTTTGAAACTTCTCCACTAAGGTATCTCATTGCTAAAAATATTTTTACTTGTCCTATCTAGTGTATGTGTTGCATCACGCCGGTGGATCGTGCATGCCCATGGATATAACGGATATTCATCGGGAGAATACTTCCTGGTGGTACCATCACACCCGTCTCATGGGCAAATGCTCATTAATAGAATATACCTTTTCATGGATGTGACGTCTTCTTGATGGGGATAGTATTCAATTCTACTACTTCTGCTACTGCTATTGCTATTACTCTACTTGCGACCTCCGCCCTTGCTAGCCTTCTTACTATCATCGTCTGTAGTCAAGTCGTTCCCTTTGCTGGCGACTCATCTACCTATAGTGTTACGTCGTTGTCGCTTAGTCTCTTTGATTTTCTAATCTTAATCGCGTGTTCTATAATCTCGTTGAGTCCTTATAATTATTATTGAGATATTTGAACAGTCAGGCGTGTTATCTTGATTCGTTTCATTATGATAGACAATAGAACACTTGATCTCTATCTTGACACACGCACATCGACGTGTAGAATATCAAGTCTTTTAATCTCGACAGTTGCAATGCACGGGAATCTTTTCGGTGATACTCTCTTGAGCTACATAGTAATGAATAGTTATTAAATCGCTTAATAAAGGGTTTGAGATCTCAATATCGATGTGGGGAGATAGAGGATTAAGCTTCGAAATAGGGTAGTTACGGTTCAATATCTTATACTTGATCTGGATCTAATAGCTGTTATAGTTCTCTATAACGCCAATAACCCTCTCAAATATTCGTTTATCGTTCGTAGATGTACGATTAAGTGCTGAGCAACACTAACTTGATTCTCAAGTTCAAACGAGGTGATTCAACGTTGCTTATCGTACTGTCGTTTGAATCGTTTATTAGCATATTATTAATTAATTCGAACCTACTAACGTAGTATAGATTCCTGGACTACTAAGTGTTGTTGTTCGATTTGAAGTCTGTTTATATGCGAAGATAGCAGGTTTAAATCGACTGAAAGACTCTCTTCTAATCACGATTGAGTGATATAGAGAGATCAAATATCGCATTTTTAGCCTTTTCTCTCTCACGTCCAACGCAATTAGTAATTAAGACCTATTCGTTAGAAAGTGTTCGATTATTATTCTTAATAAGTCTATGCGTTTAGGTCTCTTGATACTCTTTCTCATCTTTTGTTTCTTAGACTACTCGTTCTAAGTTTAGCTATCGTTGAACACGTTATTCCATAGCCTTCTAATTCACGACCTTATGAACAATTTCATTATCAATCTCATCTTCGATATCTTGATCCTCGATCTCATTATTATTGATCTAACGCAATTCAAGCGGCGTAGAACGGTGATATACTGGACTGTTTCTCTATGGGTTTAGTGGTGCGTCTATGGAAAAGCGGGATATTTATAGGAAGATATAAGCGATTGATGGGCATTTACCCATGAGATGGGCGTGACGGCATCACCAGGAAGTATCCTCCCAATGGATATCCGTCATATTCATCGGAGTGATGGGATGGCCATGAATATGCACGACCCACCGGGGTGATGCAACATATGCGCCCGAAGCGTGCCTACTTTAATTTTAATCTGGCTTAAATATCTTGCTCTACCTTTAAACTTGATTATCCCTCTCTTCCTTTCCTTAAGAAGTTATATTACCGTACTAAATATATTATATGTTTGTATACAGTTATTCTAACCTTCTGAGAATTACCTACGAAACCTTATGTGAACTTTGAATGGGAATTTGTGATAGTGAAAACCTAAAGGGTCTATACGGTATGTAGATGTCGGGCTTCTCTACTAGGTGTTTATAAAAGCTAAATGTTTATTGCTTGTCCTTTCTAGTGTATGCGCCCGTAACATGCCTGGTTTAATTCAACTGGCTTACATATTCTCCTCCTAAGGTACTTTTGCACTTCACACTTTCCCCTCCCTATAACCGCCAAGTTCAAGTACTGTGCTAACACAATGGATGTGTTCACATAGTCATCTACTCCAATGAAGGTATATCTGCGCTTTACTTAGTTATGATCTTGCTTAGACATTTTCCTCCTTCTTTTGCACTTCAGTCCCGCCCTCTCTCTTACTATCAAGTGCGGTGACTATAAAATGGGTGTGTGCACCATGAATCCTCTCCCTTGAAAAGTTACCTGCGAAGCCTTGCGTGGACTTTGACTAAAGAATTCCGATGGTGCCAGTTTAAAGGGTCTATATAATATATAGACATTGGGCTTCTCTACTATCTTATAGCTAAATGTATTATTGCTTGTCCTATTTAGTGAAGGCTCTCGAAGCGCTCTCGCTTTGGTTTGAACTGGCTTAGACATCTTCTCCCTTGAAAAATTACCTGCGAAGCCCTGCGTTAAAGCGGCTGGGAAATCATGGTAGTGTAGCACTGTGTCACTGGCCAGACAGACTTCGCAGCAATATCCATTGCCTAGTTTTGGATTTTCCCCTCTCTCAGTTTCAATGTCAAACGCATCGACACTACTTTCCCTCTATTTTCAGTTCCTTGCCACCGAACCGCCATATTAGCATTCAGATCCTCGAGTACAGTGCTCTCATTCATGAAGGCATACATACCGGGATCAAGCAGTACTGTCTGTAGATGATTAGGCCGTCCCAACGCTAAGGTCAGCAGTTAGTTGGCCCAGCTAGGTCATCAGCAGGCCTAGATGGGCCCCCGGGACGTGCTCCAGCGCTATAAAACCCCCCTACACCTATACGGTATAGACCTGGAGTGTCCATCTAGATAGCTATATATAGGCGTGGGTGGATGGGACCAAAGAATGCGATTGCTCTGATCGAGAAGAATTCGAATGAAGAGCCAACTGATGGTGTGAGACCCAAAAATCTAGTGCTCTCAAAGACATGCGTTCCCCCGTATGCATCCGGAATAGAGGCTGGATCATGAGACACACTGACCCAGGATCACACTATTCGACTTTGACCCTTACAGTCAAGTCCATATGCTATGTTAAAAAACACGTGTGCTTGCACACAGTTGTCCTAACCCTCTGAGAATTACCTGCGAAGCTCTGCGTTAGAATAGCTGAGTAACTACGGTAGTGTAGCGCTATCTTACTAGCTGGATAGACTTCGCAGGGCTCTCCACTCTTTATTCTCTTCAACTTTTCCCGTTCTCAATTTCAAAATCCCTATCGACACTACTTCCCCTTTATTCTCACTTCTTTGCCACCCAGCCGCCATGTTATCATACACATGCTTAAGGCTAATGTATTAGTTTAACGTAAGCTAAGGCACTTGGCTCTCTATCATTTAGCCATTCCCATCATGCACCGTACCACTGGCCTCGACACAGCTGGTTCATCAGAGCAGGGGTCCATCACCACATCAGCAAATCAGCCGTGCACATAAGCCTCCAATCAATAATTTACCCCTCCTTCTTCCTACTATCCTCTCCCTCCTTCCTCTCCGCATTCGCGCTCGAACTAGAGTGACTCCATCCCCCTTCCCAAAACGATCGCCCGCATATTCCGAAGTGCTACTTGGCTCCTCAACAAGCAGCCGCCACTGGCTACTTTTGCCTCCCCTCCGGAAATCGGAACCAGCATCGGAAGCTGGACATCCCGATTGATCGAAAATTGCAACGGTTTCGGAATAGGTAAGTAAGCCGCGCCCTTCCCCTCTCCAACTCGGGATTCAATTCTATTTCATGTGGCTATCCGGTCTCACGTGAGCGAGCGAGGATGTCCGAGATGGATCTCGTGCACGGCAAGCTAGCTGCTGCTGCTGGTGTGGGTGCGGGGTTTCGTATTAAGGGAGGGAGGGTGCGAGGGAGGGAGGCAGGGTTTGTCTTTGTGTTTGTTGGGGCTTAGCTGACTGAGAAGGGGGAGCAGGGGAAATGGAGAAGAGGAAGGGGAGTGTTTTTCTAGCGCAGAATGTTGAGGGATTTGCGCGGGTGCGGTCGGATTCATGTTGGCTAGGGGGCGAGTGTTTGGACTGCGCATGGGAGGGGTCTGTGAGTGGTTTTTATGGTTTCCTTCTAACCAGCTATGCCAGCTCCGTGATAATACCTAACTGGCAACCTCTTCATTATGTAGCATTATTTACTTCCACTGGATGCACAAAGGGCGAAGTTTTTATTACACTGTCTCTAACCTATGAATTTGAAATGTTGTATTGAATCCCTACCTCATGCTCGACATGCAGCTAGCACGGCTTTTATTCCTTTTCGGTGGCAGGGGGTAAAGCTAAGGTACCTTATTTCTAGCCCACCAGTTTGGAAAGGCCAAAATTATTGGCTCGTATCCAAGCTGCAGCTTGCCGTGCATTATACCTTGCAATTTTTCTTCACAGTACAGTATTATTCAAATAATCTTTACACGATTGTATTTCCAATACCTTGTAAAAAATATATATTACGCTATTCCTAAGGTAGGCCTCAAGCTCGGGAGGTTGTATCAATTGCCTCGGGTTCAAGCTGCAGCTAAACTAACTTGGAAACCATACCTTGTAATATATCCACAGTGCGGCCTCGCCTTTGGTATCTTTTCGCAACACTGTTTCGATCCCCGTTTGTGACAACCGTGAATGACGCATTATGATGTTATTCCCCGATCTACAGACCCGCAGGCTCACATCCGCTAGCTTCGTATTCAGGCTGCAACTACGAGGGCGCTGTGGTTATATATCAAGTAGTGTTTCCTTTGCAGAGTACCTTCATTCCCTACAGGTGGCAACGGCACCCACTGCCTCGTACTCAAGGCTGAAAGCTGGTATAGGCTCACGATCATACGTGTGATGTCTTCACAGTATGGCTTCATTTCCCGCAATCTCGGAAGGTTATTGAAAGTGTCACATCGACGGCCTTGATAACTTGCGACTATATTACAGTACGGCTTCATCTAATAGCCTCTTCATAATGCGTCTATATTTTTTGTTGGCGACGAAGGTGAAGGATGTGCTATGCCATTGCCGGACCACCCGGCATATGAAATGCCGAGATTACCTTCACCTCGTATTGAAGCCGCACTGGTAGAGCTTCGTGGTCGCATCCAAACATGATCTTCACACCGCGGCTTTGATTCCGATCGGTGGCAGGGCGAAGCGCCATTTCTATTCTAGAAAGCCCGCAGAATCGCAACGATGGTACTTTTGTCAGGCCAACTGCCTGGTGCTCAAGCTGTAGCCAGTAGTGCTCAGTGATTGTATCCAGGCATGGTCATCACGTTGTGGCCTTAATTTCTGTTATTGGAAATGGTGAATAGCTTTTGTTTTAGCTCTTCTGGACCAGAAGACCCATAAAAACGGATATCTCCCAATAGATTCACGGCAGCTAGCGCAGCTGGGTTGGTTACGGCGAAACAATTCGACTCAAGGTCCAGACTGGAATAGTTACTGGAATTAGATGCTGACCCCGCGCTAAGTAACCATTTTTCTGCAACTAATCGTAAAGCCATTTCGTTCATGACATCGTCATGTTGTCGCCAGACAGAGACCTCTAAGACTATATTATCCTTGGTGTTCCCATACGAATGGAGGCACACGTACTCTGATACAAGTTATTTGCATACAGATGATTGGACTGTCTTAACGCCGGCCCAGATTATCATGTTATGTGCCCCAGCGCCAGATCACCACGACCTCGAGGTCTATTTCACCTAGAGTAATGCTTAATCACTTGCACAGGCGTGGGAGGGCGGGACAATAGAATGACATGGCCCTGAAATAGATGAATGCGGATGAAGAGCTATGTACTGATACGCAGTTCAATCACCCGGGGTTCGCTGATGACATGCGTCCCCTGCTCTGGATGTCTTTATGAAGTGGTGGCTGGAGTATAAGATTCACCAACCAACAGTCCCACTATCGCGAAACTCGTTCCGTGACTGAATGCCTTCATGATCGCATCTAGATCTTCTTGTGTGAATCAACCAAGCTGGATCCGTATCCTCGGGCTCTCCATCAGATAGAGGTGATAAGGCAAGCGCATACATCTCCAACAGTGATCTCGACAGCAGCGAGTATTCATTCCACCACAGTGGACGTCGTTGGTATGGCCAAGGGATCGACAGTCGTACGTGACAATGAAGGGAGTCGTGTCTACTGGCTTGCCACTAAAGAGAATTCACCAATATAGTAGTTAGCTTCGATACCAAAACGACAATGACTGCCAAGCCCAGACCTTGTATTGCGCCACCGTCTACTAAGAACCGCCAGTGCGGTAACCAGTGAAGCATTTAGATATTGCTTCACCGCCAGCCGTGTTGGGTTGTCTCGTGTCTAAACTGCAGCTGGTACAGCGATGTCATCACAGTCAAGCATTTTCTTCACTATGCGGCTTCAAGCTTCATCTATCCTATGGTGAAGTAAGCCGCAGATCCCTTCTTAGGCGCAACGCTCGTAGAATAATAGAGCATCTCCGTTGGAAGCGCGGCCACTACCTAAGTTTTCCACCACAGATTTTGGAGATGTCCTTCACCGCGCAGCTCAAGCTTCGACTGGACGTGTGAAGCAACTAGGTTAAGTACGACACAAAGCCCCTCAGAGTGGCAAAGCTCGTAGAGTGATTGACAACTTCCGGAAAACAGCATAACAGTTAGCTGCAATCTGCGCCACAACTCTCGAAGGAGTACTTCACCTTGTAGCCCAAAGTCTAACTAGTTCTGTGAAGCGAATAGGTGAAGCACAGCCTAGTCCCGTTGTGAGCCCCGAAGCCGGCAAAGTGATTGGTGATCTCCGAAAGAGGCACGGTAACTCGCCACAATTGGCTCCACATCTTTTGGAAAACTGCTCTCAGCCTGTAGCTCAAGTCTGTGTCTTTCAGTGAATGAAGCAGGTGACGCATAGCCCAACCCCGTTCTGAGCCCCAAAGCCGGTCAAATGACCGACTATCTCCTCCAATAGGAGTAGGGCATTCTAGCGTGACCTGCTCGATGAATCCTGGAGAGGTGTGTCACCATGTAGATCAACGCTTTGCTTCTTTAGTGAAGCAAGTAGGTGAAGCATAGCCCAAGTCCTTTGCCACCCACAAAGGCCATGGAATGATGGACTATCTCCGATAGAAGTAGGGTATTCTGGAAAGATCTGCTGCATAGGTCTCGGAGATATCTTTCATCCTGCAGCTCAAGCATTAGCTCATCGTGTGAAGTAACTCCTTCAACCCTAGCCATCTGTGAATGGTGCACACTTAACCGAAGTCTCCGCCACAGCCCCGGCCACCCTCCCTTCCACACCCTTCACCAAGCAACATTCATCCATGAACACAATAATTATGCTTTCTTCCAATAGCTTCACCATGTGGACACGCTAGCGAAGGCGAAATGATTCACCTAGCGGCATCCATGAGTATTTAAACCAGGTCCCTCCCTCCTTCTTACAACTTTTCTTCAAGACAACTCCTCCATCAAGCTTCGACAGTCCAACACCTTGAGGACATTCCCCAAGCCATCTCCTACCCAAGCCTATACTTGAAGACATCCTTGATGTTCTTTATTATATATCTTCCTTCTTCTTCATGTCTATACCTTCCAAGATATTTCTAGATCATTCGCACAAGACTTTCGACCGTCGTGACATCTATTCAGGAGTTAGCACCCTCATCTTTGTACCTACCTCTTCCCGCAACTACACACAAACTCAACCAAAGCACTCCTGAAGGTTTGTATTTTGTGTTGGACACAACCCTTCCAACCGTGAGCGCATTTAACAACCAGTAAGTAACTGCACCTTCAGAGCCTTCCACCTTCTGCAGCTAACTCGCATGTCCTCAACCAGAGCATCAACAGGCGGCTAGCCAGCAATCCATCGCCCAAGAACTCGAAAGTCTAGTGCATTTGTGTACGGGCGATCAAGTTAGCACCTCCCTCACCCGAGAATGTCGACTGTGGTAGTAGCTGGCCAAGAGTGAGTTCTTCATTTCCAACCCAAGTGCCTTCTGCGACTGACGTTTGTGGCTTTCAACAGAGCACGAGCAGGTGGTTAAGCTGCATCCTTTATACCAAAGTCTTGACAGACGCCTTGCAGGAATGCTCCTCCCTGAGTTAGTCACTCCATTAGCCAGCATGGTTTAAGAGGTCGGTGACTGACCGTGCGACGCTAAAGGTGCTGGCGCAAGTCCCTCCATTAGAACAACACTCTTCCAATCATGCCAGCCTATTCTCTTCCTCAAAACATCCATCGATTAAGCATGGAGACAATCCAGGATGCATTCTGCAAACTCAAACATCGTTTGTGCTATGCCGCCTTTATACAACGGCAGTTTCCATGCGCCAGCTAGCAAACAAGCCGACAGAGCGTGGAATCTTCAGGCACAAACTGTAAGTCAAGGCCTCCTTTATGCGCAAGACTGTGCTGACACTACCATTCCAGCCAGTTATACACACTCCCTTTTCAACTCCTGCGGGTGATCCCCGTATATAAATAAATCAACTTCCTTTTGCGCACGCATCTAGCGCGCATCAAGCCACAGGTCTTTGCGTCAGGCTGGATGTGCCTGAACGCCAAGTGTGACTTGTTCTGGAGACGTGTTGGAGATCTGGCGCCTGAGGCCCAGGAGTACACTTTGGCGTTCCTGGAGCTATCCTGAAGGTGGAAAAGAGAAGCGTACGACTTCGAGGTATGTCGTTTCTCTCCACTATGTCCGCAATGTGCACCGACAGAGCTTCTGGGACAATGTGATGTCACCCGGGTCGTGATACTGGATAATCACCTTTTGTCCTTGTGGGAGGAGCGAGCTGTCGGCAGAGCAAATCGCATCGGACAACAGAAGCCACTACCTTTGAGCCGGCAATCCAAAAGAGCCCACTGGATCACAATGCTTGCCGACGCAGCAAATGACACATCGTCAAATGCTTCGCCTGAAATTGATGTGTCTCTCCCCATGCTGCAACCGAGCTTTAGCCCTATAAATACCACCTCAGCGAGTAGGTTCCTAACCGCACCTGGGGTCGAGGACCAGAATATACGGGAGTTCTTAGGCCCAATAGAACGTGGGGCATCAGCAAAAGCGGCCTATTTGATTAGTGCCCTTCAAGTTGCACAACAACGTGCGCTTTCGAGTCCATCTTCGGTTGGAGAAAGCGAAAACCACAGCAGTCCGGCAACCTTCCAAGTTGCGTCAACGCCCGGTTTCCCCTCACACATGGCGGAGCAAGCCTTCGGCACTTCACGCCGGAACATTTCTCTGGGAGCCTGTCCCAGTGCCTTAGCCCAAGGCGAATCCTACCGACAAACATACATCCACACGGACTTTGAGTTTTTCACCATCCTACCAACAAGCTCAACAAGCTCAACAACTACGCAGTCCGTGTCGGAGGTTCTGCAAAGCATTCACCTCGGAAACATCTCTTGAATTACTGGAAAGTCCTTTTGAAAATACGCAACACCCATCCACTATATATACACAAGTGGCAACTCTAGGGTGCGTACCTGCATGACTGAGCAAGCGTGGCTCTGCGACAGTTGAGAGGGAGCCGGCTGGAGATCATCAAGCAAGAAGACGAGGACATGAAGACACCCATCACACCACCACAAGCCTACACCGAATTCCTCAGAACCCTCTCCCCCGCCGTCTCTACCCCTTCCACAGGCAGATCTCCAATCTTCGACCGCCGAAGCGGGTGAGAGCAGACTTGCACGTCGCCAAGCTCAGGAAGGAAGGCCCGGTGGACCACGAGGCTTACAGGAGCCCTGCCGGCCGTTTGATTGATTGTGGCAGAACGCTGCTTGAGCATCTGCGACGAACATGGAATGTTCTTCTCGACTCTCACTCGCGACGGGCCAGCAGCAATTGAAGCAGGCGAAGAACCTATGCTCAGTGAAGATGCTTTCTTGAAAGAGGCAGGTGCTCATCGCGGACCCTAATGCACGTTGTTCTCCGTCCAGCAACGGGCGATCAACCCGGCCGTCGCAGACCTGTCAACAAGCACAACGGAACATTGTGTCGCCGCACAGAGGCGCCTTTTTCAGATCTGCTGCAGGTCGCAAATACCGGCCGCTTGACGGCAAGGTCAGCCTCACCAGCTCTCAACGTCTCTCGACAGGAACAGCAATACCCTGCCACGACATTGCGGCCAGCACTTCATGAGCCAAGCATTCAGTGTCTTTTAGCTACTCTAACCCAGCACGTAACTTCTCTCCAGGCAGTGTGCGAATTCTCAGCTCACACAACTTGACCAAACATCTAAGTCATCCTCGTTGCGGAGATATGTAGGATGCACACGCATGACGATAAGCTACATCCTTACATATATATAAATCATGGCACAACATGGTGCTGCTATCTTTTTTTCTCTCTCTTTTTTTTGGAGCCCGGTGAGGCGGACATTGTTCCCACCCGCGGCAAGAAGGACGAACTCGCTGATGGCGAAGCTGTGTCCTTAAATATATATAGGTCGTCGCACGGAGTTGTGCTCGATCTGCATTGTTGGAGCTCGGTGTGCCTCGAGAGCGCCCCGAGCTTGGAAGATGCTCCTGTTGTGGTCCTGGACGGCTCCGCTCGAAATTCTCCTCGAGCTGGACAAGAGCGACCTGTCCGTGTCGAAGGATGGCGTAATGGCTGCCCAGGGATTGCAGTATGGCCGTCGACGCTTGGAAGTGAAACCGAATTACAGTCATGAGGAGGTTAAGTCCCTCATGTTCCACTTCATTAAGCAGGCGCAAGAACTCAAAGCAGAGAATCAAAATCTGCAGTCCTCAAGCGTTGCCACCTCTTGACGCGTTGCCAGTCATGGAATGGGATGACTTTCAACACCAGGCAAATAACGGCCGCGGTCTGATCGCTGTCGATGCGGATCGAGGTCCCCAACCGGACTGCGGTCTCGGATCGATATCTCCAGAATTCCAGTAACAACTGCCGGGATGATCCTCATGGCTCAGAAGGATCAGCGGAATGAGGCCATGCGACAAAAAGGGTGCAAAGTTCGATGCATCCACCACCTTCGGTGCATCGAACCAACTCGTCCGCATCCCAATACTCTCAGTGTTCGCTACCACGGCAAGACAAGCGAATTCGCGTCAAGATTGACGGAGACCCTTCCCAAGTCACTTGGGGCCACCGCGTGAGAGCATGTCCAGGAGGTCGAGAAGACCAAGAAGGAAAAAGAAGAACAGGAAGGAAGAAGGAAGAGAAAAAGCCAGGGTTGGGAGGAGGAACTGGTATGGAACGAAGGCATCGAACTCTAAGGAGGCGAACAGGTGCAGAAGTGCTTCAATGTTCGTCAATCCTCCACATCCCGGTTGGTGCAAGAAACTGACAAGCTCTAGTATTGCGGTCCGCCCAAGGTGAGCGGCGATATACCATGGCATGCCGCTGTGCCGAGCAGGGAGATTTCTGCTCCGATCATCGAAGAATCGTGTTATCGAATGTGCGACGGAGAGCAGTGGCACGAGCGTCAAAGGACTGGCGTCTCTGATAGGTTTTAAGTGGTTTGGATTACACTCAGCCTTTACATATATATATACAGCTTTTGGTACGTAACACTAACAATCTGGTGCCTGACATGCAGCTAACATTGACTTTGTCTTCGTCTCTGATAGGCCTCGACTTTTCCTGCAGCGAAGTGGAGCCATGGTGGATTGAGTTGTGGAGAAGAATGGATCCCAGAATACACTGGGAAGACATCTTCATGCGAATCGAGGTGCCAGATCGCCAAGAGCATCGCTACAACTTCATGCTCGCATGGCATACGACGGGCGCCAGGGGCCAGAGGGCGAACACTGTAAGATCCATGGTCTTACAGAGAGTTGCTACGGCTCAGCCGCCCCTCCCACCAGCCAGCACGCGTGGACTCACACCTGGGTTGATTAACCCGGCTCTAGGAAATGTCCCGGGCAACAGTGTTGCCCAACCTGTGCTGTGAGCGAATCAGGGCAGGCTACGTGTGGGTTTGGGACGAGCACGAGGTCCGCAGATACCAGCACCTGCGTACCCGGCACTCGCACACCCGGCACCTGCGAACCCACCACAGCTGATCCAGCCACAAGCACCTGCACCGCCTAGGATGTCCGAGGTACCCATGCGGGATTCGATCATTCCTCGATACGAACTCCCTCAAGGGTTCACTGATGGAGACATCGTGGCAGGCGTGGAAGGGGATGGTCTGTCGCGATTGCGGCAGATGCAACTCACGGACCAAATGGGACGAGTGGAAATGCGAGAGTGAGGGTTGCGACTCCGCAGCGTACACGACTCTTCCTGCTCCAGCGAAACTGGGCATTATTCGCAGGACCTCGTCCCGGTTGTACTCATCGTTGGTCAGTAATCCAACAACCTTTCGACACGCCTGCATTAACAATATTGTAGGTGCAAAAAACCTACATTGCCCTCTCAAAGTCCAACATCGATACAACGTGCTTGGTCTATATCAAGTAACAGACTCATGATCCGAGACTGTGAAGGGCAAGGTGGTATGCCGAGCCCGCTTCGAGTATGATCGATCTGAAGACGCCCAGCTGGTGCGGCGTGAAAGGATCTCCACCACCTACGGCAACGCCAGACTTCACCACAAAGGCACCACGTGTGACCTGCCACACCTGTGGTATCTCAAGCAAGCAGGTCTTTGAAGCAGGGTGGACATGTCTCAACGAGACATGCACAAAGTTCTCTACCAATGATGACATTCACCAGGGAACCCGAGCCTGGAACCCAGCATTCATCAACGAGCGGAACGAGTGGCCTGAGTACATCAAGCCACCTATGCCGTTGAAGCCCCTCCACCAGCGAAGAAGAAGCAGAAGACCAGCAAGCCAACTGCAAAGAGGCAGCGCAAAGCTGGGAATTCAAGAGCCAAGGCCACAAAGAGGGATTTCTCATAGCGTCCGCAGGAGATAATCGTCCCTCACCATGGGGTGAGCCAGAAGTTTGGGCAGAGGTATAGTCTTCCCGCAGGTTGATAGAAAAAGTCAAATCTAACTTTCCTTCAGACACGCCCTCAACTGTGCGAGGCTCTTCCATGGTTCCGTTGTTGGCAGGGTGCCGGCTACACTCATGGCGGACATGTTCTCGGAATGCTGCTGGACGAAGACCAGGGTGAGCGTGGTGGCTCGAATGAAGTCGGGTTTGGAAAGAGGCCCCCTCAAGTAGAGCAACACCCTAAGGATCCAAGTGTAATATTTTTCGAAGTCTGGAGATAGAGCTGATCAACTAACTCCAACCGGCATGCGTCCAACTCTCGTCCAACAAGACAATGTGCCATTCAGGGTCCGCAGAGGCAACGACAGATCCCCAATACACGTCGCAATCCATTTCCTTTTTGTACAATGCATCGTAGCAAACTCAGAGTATTCCTATCGTCTTTGCCTCAATACCTGACTCTGCTCGCCAACATCCACTAGCTGCAGATGTTGACCGATTATTTTTGCATTACGACGAGCCTACATATATATCAGATGCAACGCTCCTTTCTGGCCCATAAATAGGCCATCATTCTTGGTCCCAGTGACCGCCATAGTCAGCGCCCTGATCCGACGTCCTTCCAATGGTTTTGTGGGGTAAGTCCGTTGGATTGCTGAAGGTCGAAATGGCGCTAACCATCTTTTACCAGCACTAGAATGCGATGAAGCCTTCACACGCTCTGATGCTCTAGCTAAGCATAAGAGGACTGTACATGAGACCGAAGCATTACGCCTTCCGATCCAGTACCTGAAAAGTACTCATCGAGACCGCCTAAGCCGCAAAGACTAAAGCTCATCGTACACTCGAAACCTCCCGACGAAGGCAATGGAGATGTCGAAGTCGATGACGACGCCACCATATATAGCAACGCAGACGTAGAAAACGATGATCCGGAGGGCATTCCCGTGAAGGAGCATTGGAAGGGCCACTTCACCATCGGTTGACTCAGAAGGGCGAGAGTACTCTGTACGTGCTGGATCGGTTGACTCAGAATTTCGGCTCCGCAGGCGAAACTAACTGCGGGAAGCTGCAGTCTTTTCTGAAGTGTGTGCCAGTTGGGGATCCGCCAACTAGAAGCGCATGAAAAGCCAAAGGCTTTGAACACAAGACTCATGAGGCTTTCCAGCAGGGTGTCAGTACTCCTCCAACGGTCGCAACTACAGTGCCGGCGAAAGGACGTGGTGTTCAGCAGCTTGGTAGAGCTTGGGTCTGTGGCTTCGGCGACATCAGAGTTCGATGACGAGGAAAGAGTCGGATGTGGGTTTCTCCCAAGGCAAGGATCTCAAACCCACAAGGATGTCCTGTGAGGTTGACTATAAGGTCTTCTCAGACATCCAGTTACAGCGGGTGTCGCAGATTCCAGACTATTAGGAGCGATGTGAAGCGAGGCAAGATGTGATGGAGGGGATGGGTTGAAGCTAATGGAGGAAGTGGTTGGAGATGACGAAGACGCTCATGGATGGTGAGAACATGTCGAATTACACTTGGAGACATTGATGGCGTGACTCTGTATATAATGGATGTGGGATATGTAGTCCACTGCTATAACGAACGGATTTATTTACCGTGTCCAGAATCATCAACGATTGGCACATCCGAGGTCCAGCTAACTTGCGACAGACAGGATCAACTGACTTTGCAGATCTAGGGTCCTGAGCAGCGACGTTAAAAGGCTCCAATGAGGCGACGGCGACCATGGCCGGTTGAGTTTGTGTCCGAGGTGCACTACTTCAAGCATCGAGCGACGAAAGCGGTTTCGAACGGTTCATCGACTACATGGTTTTGACCGCGACCATCGACGACGACTTCGCGGTCTGCCGAACTTGATGGCGCTGAGAACCGCAGCCCGGGGAGACGACGCAATCGGTAGGATGGTGCAAAGTTTTAGTCATCAAGGCAGCGGACTGTCTGGAGGCATGTCTGCTTGTCAAGCAGTGGAAGGGGAAGACGACCAAGTAAGTGCCACTTATTGCGCAATCCTGCAGTGCGTTCATCGAGCTCACCCTCTCGAGCAGATTTCAGCTTTGGCGAACCTTTGCAGGAGTGGTTGGCAAACATCACAGCGACTGACCAATGCCATGAGAGAGCTGGCTGGACCAGAGTTGCCTCCAGTAAGTTTCCCTGCAGACTTTGAGAGTGCAGAGAGTAGTTGCTCATCGGTCCCCAGTTCCTAATGGAAGCGCAGGCCATCGCGAGCTTCCTTCACAAGCATCCAACAGCCCAAATGGGAGCGCCAATTCGAACAAAAGTCTCGACTCCAAGAGAGTGGACCACAACCGCCAGCTTTGGAAACTCCGTTCCACTTTGAAAACACCGAGATCTTGGGCCTCCTCACCAATTAATGGCTGTGAGAAAGATCTGAACATGAGCTTTGGAGATTTGCCCAGCAAGCTCGACTTGGGCATGATGCCAGTTACTCGCAGCTCTAGGCCTACTACCCCAAGATCCAATATTCGCCGGGATTCTTTCTCCATCAGTACTTGCCAGAAAAGCACGTCAGCGAAGATGCTGAGCCTCAGCTGAATGTCGATTGGCCACACTTCTCCCAGGCAGGAAAGGCCTTCGGTGCGCAACTTGCTGGATAGCATAAATGTTCTTGGAGGCTTGGGTCCAAGATGCTGGGGGCTTGCAATGCTATCTTCTGGTCGATTCGATTTTTCTCTCTTCTTTGTTTTTCTTTTTGGTCACACCTGCCAGCAAACACGTCTGGAACACCCTGTACGCGACATGCTGTATACTTTCCAACCACCCACCAACCGCGATTTCTGATCGCGTCTCTCACGGCCGGCGAAACCCTCGCCTAGCTATTTCTTCTTTTGGACCCTTTGGCGCTGGAAGCACTGGCAACCATGTCGCTATATTTGAAATATACGCCTTGTCCACGATCTCAGTACCTCGCCTACACAAGCGACTTCCCAGGGTCGACTCGCGCGGTCACAGTTTGGTCGCCAAGACCAAGGACACAATGAAACGTTGCCTGCAATTTCTCCGCATAGTACGGACTGTTTCCCCCAGCAAACAAGTCCGAACAATGCCTATCCTCTTGAAACAAGAGCCTATACGAGCGCGGATCTGGCCCTTTAACACTCATACCAGAGTAGCGAACCGCAACAGGTTCCTCTCAGGAACACCTATATACGCAAATTTCCTCGTCAGTTTCATCAACTCTGTAACAAGGTCGCGGACGAGTATTGCGCCAACCTTGCAGGAGTCAGCGGAAATGTAGCTCCCTCCAAGGCGCTATATATATAAATCATAAACGCAAGTCTCACCATGCAGAAGTCGGTCTTGTGCCCTTGGAAGATCTCATGCCAGCGATGCGCTTTCCGATCATGGAGTCTACCTCTTCGAGCGCATACTGCTATGTTGCAACGAAATCAATCCCAACAGCGCGAGCCCGGAGGCGGTGAGACAAGCATGCTCCTGGCGAGAGACCACTCAGGCCAAGCGGCACTCCATTGGGTGGCAGACCCCTCCCTAGTTGCTTCTGCCCCATTCGAGGAGCAGGTTATGCCCAGGGAAATGAGATTCGATCTCACTTTGTGGCCTGCGTGGTTCGGAGCAAGAGCCGGCCCAGGAGCAGGAGCCCTCAAGCCATCAACTACTATGTTCAACGCTCCAAGGCCTACACGCGCCTGTCACCACTCGATCATCAAGCCGCTTTCAACGACGCGGAGCTTGCTGTGTCCCTGGCCACTAAGAGAGCCAAGAGGGAGCTCATCGCCGAAAGTCAGCTACGAAGGGCGGTCACCCTGTTCAACCTAGAGCGCTACGGCGACGCAAAGCAATGCCTGCAGTGGGGAGTTGTGGTTCCCCCAAGCTAGCTGCAAGGAAAACGGGTCTCTGCAGTGGCTACTGCAATCACGAAGTCCCATGAACATCCAACTGACTCCGCAAATTTTGGGATCAATAGAGGCAGGAACAGGCCGAGTTCAAGAGACGTCAGCAGCCGCAACAGTATCAGAATCTTCAGCATGCCCAACAATGGCCTATGGTAAACAATGCTCAGACTGATGGTGCTCATGAATGGGAGGGCGACGTTTCTCAGAGCGTTTTGATGCGACTTGACGAAAGGTGGGTTGATTTGGCCTGGAGAATGCGGAGGCTAAGTGCTCAGGCTTGGGGTCCTGAGTAAAAATATATATTGCGACCGGGCAATGCCGAATCTGGTGGTGGCGATCGCTCATCTTCGCAAGACTCACTTCGACGACGGAAACACAAAGCTAGTGCGGAGCACGACGATTATCCTGGACTTTGCAATCTGCGACGAAGCGTGAGCTAACGCCTACCGCAATCAGATACGGCACATGAGCAGCCCCTATTTGGCTGCTGGCCAGCAACGGAGCCCGCACTTCTCTGCGCGTCACCCAGAAGCATGAATCCGCTCATGGTGGGAAATGTACCATGACTAGATTTGCGGCTGACGCAGAGTAAGCCACGCCAACAATCTGGAGCGATGAGGGGCTGCTGACCGACACAGCGTCCTACGGGAAAGCATTAAGACGCCATCTCCTGAGCGTCAACTCGAGCCATACTCTTCCGACGCTGGGCACCGCTCCCTTCAATCTTTCTTACATTGTCTCGAAAACAATAAAGAGTACCTTGTCGCCTCGACCACATCAACTAGATGCGCCTGGTGTTCGTACAAGCCGATGAAAAACAGGATTGTGGCGGAGGAGTGAAGTCTGTCGATTACTCCAAATGAGTCCTCTTGATTACCAAGTCGATGGATATGGACATCCTCCAAGGCCCCGAACCTGTTCACTTTGTGCTGCTAGCTCCACATGCCGCTGAGAAGTCCCCTGCCATCGAAGCCGACCTGTCTTTAGTTACGACAGCTGCTGGAGCCAAGACTGACAGTTTTTCCAGCCGACTGTTTGGTTGTGGAAATTTGTCCTTATCGAGCAGGAAACGCCCGGCTCTCCATGCTGTCAACGCTCGACCCCCACCAACATGTACTTCCGGGAAACTACATATATATGAAATATACCCCTTCCGTCATTGGATCCGTGCAGGTCTGGATCCAAGCCTAGGAAAAGGGGAAACGGCAAGCCAGAAGTTCCTGACTACCGCAACGTCAGTCACCTGCGCGCTGAGCAGTTTGACCGGAATGGCCGCCACATCTCGAGAAGCATGGTAGTCCCACCGTGGATGATGACCTTGCCATGTTCGGACAACCACGGTTGAGTATCGAGAACCTTGATTCTGCCTTCCGATACCGGCTCAAGAAATTGGCGAGAGTCGTTCGCGGAGAGCATATTAGGATCGAAGAGCCATCTGCCGCAAACTCGCCTCAGGAAGGCGAAGAGAATCCTCATGAAGAAGTCTCGGGAGCTGAAGCAAGGAGTGACGATGACGATGACGCTTACACTCCTGATAGTGTATCAGGATCAGCGACGGGAGGAAACCATGCTTCCGAAGAGGATGAAGACGAGTATGAGGAAGGGGAACCAGGTGATGGACAAGATAGACACCCGGACGACGAGGGCGTTGAGCCAGAGATTACCACGTCAGACCCAACCCTCGAATATCCTTATCACCAGCTCTCAGGCGCCGGCAACGCAAAGGCGAAAGAGTCTGATCTCGAAGCCCATAGGAAATGACATGCCCTTCGAAATGGTCAAGTAGTCCACGTACCAGGAACTGCGCACCTGTGCCCGAGACAATCGACCAGGTGTTGAGTGAGATAAGCCGGGTCACAGGCAGCCTCAGCAGAGCCACGATGCGAACCGTTGATGCTCCGAGAGCTTGAAGCATTCAAGGAGTCTCCAAGGACTTGAAGCATTCAATGAGTCTCCAAGAGCTTGATGGATCGAACAATGTGATGAACACATTAGGACCTTGGCCGACCGCTTCAATGGCTCAAGCTGCCTTCCCACCAGGCTTCACCATGGATCTACCAGAAAGCCATCTCCTGATCTATACCCTCCAAGACAGGCAACCTTGCACATCGGCCAGATCCGATCTATCAAATTGATGATCTGTACTATCAAGATTTGCTTGTCGACGACTGACAAACGCCAATGCGCAATTGCGGAGGAACTCCACTGGTGGCATTGTCCACCTTCGAATACAAATATATACAGCCAACGACTCGCCTTGACAACGAGACAAGGTATAAATATATACGAACATGAAGGTAACGGTTGCAATCCTCGCATCCATTGTCGCATCAATACAGACTGAACCGCGCTCACAGGCCACCGTTTGCCGTGATCACGAGGAGAGGCGGATGTTTTCTCTCCGACACAGTGCCCCGGAAGCGAAAGCAAGCCGACGAGGAGCGAGAAGAGCGGAGCGCCAAGAAGCGCGCAAGAGATCTTGCGGCGATTGAAGCAGGTGCGGACGATCGTCGAGGCGCATGTGCATGAGGACGCAGGCGCCGTTAGCTCTACACGCAGCACAGTGACACCGCGAGTGAGACGGCCAAGATTGAAGTCATCCCGCCCGGACGTGGCTCCGGACCAGATTTGACGCGCCTTCCGATCGATTCAAGGCTGACGAAGTCCTGTAGAATAGTCTGGGAGGTCTCTTGACCCTAGAAGCGGACTACTCCGTCCGCTGGTACGTATTGGTGACGGACGGGGATACAGCAGAAGGGTCCGGAAAGATCAAGACCTTTAGCGAGGACACTGATTGATGCGGCGATTATTGACCAGTGCGCAAACCGTGCAAAACCGGAAGAACACAGTCCTGCAGCACGGCAACGCCAAGAAGAACGGATTATCTGCTGGACATGTACGCGCATGTTCTGAGTGTCAAGGTATTTCAGGTACGAGACAAGAACCTCCACGTTCGCCTGCAGCTGGCAAGTCTAGAGCGGTTAAGCTCGCAGCGATTACACTGGTCCAAGCGGCAACTGTGCCTACCCCAGTGGGCAAGATGACAGGCAGACCCAAGTAAAACGGCCTCAGCTTAACCACAAGGGCTCAAGCGAATGTTGGAGCAGTTGCTCAACGACGAAAACAAGCCCCCAGCAACCACATATATCTGCATTCCATTTCCGAAATTGTTGACAGCAAATACGATTGGGCTGGGAAGACAAATCGTCCAGGAAGTGCTCAATTAAGATGGGAGCGATGCCGAGCTGATCTACGAGAGGATGGCGGAGACTGCTTCAATTTGTTCATCGCGAACCCGCCCGTTTCCGCACTCTTGGACTCAAGCCATTGCAGAAATCTTTAGTGTTGGAAGTGATGACGCGGGATCATCTACTAGCCTATCGGTCTTTACCTTCATAATGTCCTCCCCTGCAGTGCGGCAACGAGGGCAAAAGGACAAGAAAACCCCTGCATCTGCCTCAACTTCTCCAAAATTGGACAGCGACCTGAACGGGATCCTGAAAGACGCAGAATTGCATGACCAAGAAATCGCGGCGATGCAACCTCAATCAGAGAGGGGTACATCGTTCGTGGATAATTCCGAAGGCGGTGTGCGTCTGAATCTCATGGTCCACGATACCTTCGCAGAGAGGGCCTCGAAAGCTTGGAATCGAGAAGGAGCTTAATGTGAGGCTCAAATGGTTGCAGCTTTTCGGAAAGGTAAATATATATCATAACACTCACCCATACCGCATCAACTCCACGGGGCAACACCCGTAAGTACCGCGTCCGATGTGCGAGCGGATCGGTTCGCTGCTTGAATTGCTTGGGGCGGAGCAATTTTCCATATAGAGACAAGTGGAGCGGCGTGTACCCGCGACGAAGAACGTTACTGCCGACGCTCTCGGGGCTTGGATCTCTAGGCGATCTGGTTCTTGCATGGGGATGATACCATTATGCATGCTGCATTCAGGAAGCACATTGCTCATGGCTTGTCCCACGTTGTATACCTCGTTTAGGCTCAAAAATCAGTGTCCACATTGTGACACTGATCGCGCGGTTGTTTTAGGGTGGGATTGATGGAGGGGGTGTTTTCGTTTTGGGAGGCGGACTAGGATAGCGGCCAACGAAGGCTGCCCTCGTCGGCGATACTGGTGCGGCTTTATTTCTTGTCCACTCGTCTTTGCCTAAGTTTTCAACGAAGGATACGTTTGACAAGATGGAAGAACGGAAGTGATGATGGCAAGGAGCCCGCGCTCGTCACCGACCGCAACTCCCGGCCATCTCCCGAGGTTCCTACTCGCTCTGAACGAAGTGGCCGACTTTCGCAAGCTCGAAGAGATTACCGTCCAAGGTAATAATGTTCCTCGACTCTGACGACAGCTCTTCATCAACAATGCCGCTTTTGAGCAGGGTGGTCCAAAGGAATCGTCTTGGTACACGACTGACGTATGTGAAACGGTTTAACGGTTGAGGCTACTCCTGGCAAAATGTTGGTTGCCAGGTTTTTCATCTCGGTATAGTTTCTCAAGCGCCTAACGAACAGTCATCCCCTGTTGTCCCGAAGGCTTCCAGCATTCGCCATATATTCCATCGCCCCAGAAAGTTGCCAGTGCATGGGACCAGGACCGAGGATCTGCAATGGTGGTGCAGCAATATATAAAAATCATAATGGCAAAGTTCCCCTCATGAGGGATACGCGGTCGCACTCTTACCGCACAGTTCATCTACCTACTGACACGCTCTCCCATACCTTCAATTTCTCCACAATGCCTTAGCATTCCTCAATGTCCCGCAGACGAGCGGAAGGAAGCTGAACATTTGCGGAAAGAGGGGAAGGAGGATGAAAAGGAGCGAGTCAAACAGAGGGAAAAAGATGCACGGGAGAGGGAGGTACAAGAAGCTCGAGAGAAGAGTTTGTGGAAATGAGGTACTATTCAGGTACCAAACAACCAACAAAACTAACATCATCGAGATCGGGTTGGTTGCAGACTTGCTTGTGGAGAAGAAGACATTTGGAGTGCTTGGTGAGCTGGATCACTGAGTTGAGGTATCCAGTTAGCCCCTTAGGTTTGGGGACTCTTGCACACCGGCTTCTGAATGAGACTCATACATAGTCAGCGACGAGAAGAATCTGAGATTTACCAAAATAAAGAATTGGCTTTGACCCATGTCCCACCAATCCAAGTCCCTGCAGATGCAAGCTAAAACTGAGAGACAGAGGTACAGCATCTGGGTCGAACTGACTGTAAGCAGTATGTGATTAGGAATCTCATAGCTAGGGGTATGAAAGTTATCTCTCACTGGAGCGATGGACAGGTGGCGAGTTGCAGAAAAAAACCTCCAATGCATGCAGCAAGCATTTAGCCATGGACAAGAGGATGCCCCGAAGGTGAGCCAATTACTTTTCTCTTGGAAGCTCGCTAATCTCCTCCACCGCTGCAGCATTCGATGCCAGAGGCTGCAAGGGCTTTGAAAGCCTCTAAAGTGTTCGGTGCTTGTGTGTGCAGCTTGTCTGCTTGTTCTTTGCGTTTTTCGTCTAGTGCTTAAGTTAGGTAGACCAGGGGTGCAGGTGTGGACGACGCAACTGGACAAGTGGGATGAAGCTTCGAGAGGACGGGTGAAGCATCCAGACGGACAGATGAAGCACTAGGATTCTCTTCCGCCGCTGCAGCATTCAATGCTAGGGACTGAAAGAGTCTTGAAAGCCTCTAAAGTATATTGGTGCTTGCATGTGCAGCTTGTCCAGCTGTACTATGTGTGTTTCGTCTAGTGCTCTGACCAGGCGAACTGGGGGTGCAGGTGTGAACCAGGCGACCGGACAAGTGGGATGAAGCTTCTGGAGGACGCGTGAAGCATCCAGATGGGCGGATGAAGCATCAGGACGGGCAGATAAAGCAAGACGTCCAGGTGAAGCAGACGCCTAGATGAAGCACTCAGACGGGCTGGTGAAGGAATTGGATGGGCGGATGAAGCACCAGGACAGGCAGATGAAGCAAGACACCCAGGTTAAGCAAAACGCCTAGATGAAGCATCTTAACGCACAGATGAAGCATACAGACGTACACATAAAGCGAGTGAGCAAGCAACTGACCAACAAAGTGAGCCCAAGTCGACTTCAGTGTTCCAAAAACATTCGGCAATACTTCGCCTAAAACAAAGCCTGCTATGCCCACGCGCACCAAGCAACATCAGGCTACCTCCAAATGACGTCTGCCCAAAATCAATCCTCATGTTTACCGAGCAGGGGAATCCCTTTCAACAATAACATCATCTCACCTGCCAAAACAACCACCCAGCTCATAACCCCCATTCTATCCAAACAACAACAACAACAACAACAACAACAACAACAACAACAACAATAGAAGCTCTACCATTTCCAGAACCCAGCAAAAGACATGTCTCTCCTACGAACCATTGCGCTTCGAGCTCCTCGCGCCCCGTTGGCTGCTACCGCCAGCAAGCAGGTCCGCTTCTCTACGAGCCCGTTTCAGCAGAAGGATGCGGGATCCGCGGTCAAAGATACGATTGATAGTGTGAACAAGACTGTCGGTGAAGCGGCTGTCAAGGGAATTGAGAAAGGTCGTGAGTTCATCCCTCCCACTTATAACTCGGTGTTACGGACCTCCCTCCCTTAACCGTGAATTCTTTCACCTACTAAACACCCTACCCTCGCGCGCCCTTCTCCATTCAATGAATAACTCGCTAACTATCTCCACCCCTTCGATCCCACAGAACAAGCATCCGCCACCCTCAAATCGACCGTCGGCCTCAAGGCAAAGGAAGCCGAGGGCTCCGCCAAGGAAATGACAGGCGAGGCTAAGGGCATGACAGGTGAGGCCAAGGGCAAGGCGTCCGAGATGATGGGCGAGGCCAAGGGGAAGACGCAGGAGATGGCGGGGCAGGCAAAGGGCAAGGCGGAGGAGGTTAAGGGGAAGATGTGAGGACGCTGCCTGCGTGTGATTGATATGGTTCCTCGCGCGAAACGGAGGGAAGAAAGAAGGAAAGAAAAGAAAGAGCGAGGAAGGGAGGGAGGGTGTGATTGAAGCGTGAAACATCCGAGCGGGTTTCTTTGTGTATATTAGTTGCTAGGTAGGCTGTGCTTGTGATTAGGCTGCTAGCGAATGCAATGCAATCGCCTACTAAGCAATCGACTCTTGTGCCAATGTTACCTCCCTATGTCCGAAGGACCTTTACTACAGGGCACACCACAAACTACCCGCACGGAAGAGCAAATTTACCCTCTTCACAACACCAGGCTCATGTTCTGCCCACCTACCTAACAATTTCTAACAACTTCCTCCCTTCCCTAATTCCGAACCTCTCATCTGTCTACCTCATCTCATCTACCCTACTTTTAAGTACTCTGCACTGACTGACTGACTGACTTGCCCCCTTCCCCCTCTCCCAACCTTTGGCTGTCTTTTCCGCCTTGAAAGTATATTGGCCTTGCCTTCTACGCTGGTTCGAAAGGTTGTAAGATGAGATGAGATGAGATGAGTTGAAATGTCTGGATACGGCTTGCATGACGAGCTGCTAGTTCGTTCCTCAATTCTAATGGGAACAAAGACTTGGAACTCGTCTTACTCGAGAACCAGGGGATTGTGCACAGGGGCGGGGGGTATAGGACTGTGAGATAATTTTCGTTGTGTTTTTGTTTGAATGGTATACATGATTTAGGGATTTGCGTGTATGTATGCTGTGCTCTGCTAGAACCACGACGGTCTAAGAAGGAATATAAGTGCTCACACTATAGGGTTTTCAGTGAGTACCGGATATCATTTCCATGGTGCACGCAATATAAGGGCGCGATCCTTGAATCGACAGCCGGACAAGAGTTGTAGGTACAGACTAGGACATAGATCTTGCTGGAGTCTGTACCAGGAAACCCATAGACGAGCCTAAAATAGCAGGTTGTCCAAGGTTTCTGGGCAGAGAACAAGCGGCGTCATCCTCACGACTTGTGCGACTGGCTGTAGTACGGTTCCAGCCGGTTTCCGGCTCGTTGAGGTATCCTTTAAGGCTGAGCGTGGTCCTGCATAACGAGTCGAAAGTGGCCTTCAGATCGATGCAGTTGACGACTTGCACAACGTCTACGTTTTGGTAGCGGTGAGCTGTCCATCTTTAAGAGTGCGATGACCAGTAGTAGAGAAACGTATGATGCAAATGAAGGTCATCTAAGAGGCAACATGGTAGAATAGATACCCTTGTAATCTCTCCCTCAGCATGCAGTACGAAGGTAAATTCATGGTAAGGTTGCATGTGTACTGCTGTAGGGCGTGTATAGAGTGCCGAGAGCGCGACTCCATGAAGTCGAGTACAAGTCGTTAAGTGCACCCAATATCACCCACATCATATCTCGTTCAAATAGAGGTTGTCGACCATGCTTGGCGCAGTGAAGGTCACTGTTGACCATTTCAAACCGCTAGAACAATGGAGCCTGCGGATAAACCTAGAATTCTGATGAGGTGCAAGCAAGCTTAGTAAAAGTAATGTTCCCCTGACTCATGACTGAAAGCGGGAGATCCACTGATATGGCATTGGCGGCAATCGAAAGCTATCCCTAGCGGAATTAGGCGTCCACACCCTTGTCCGATGGCGTTAAGGAGGATATGACTTAGAAGCGTGGATGATAGCGTGGGATACAAGACAGACCAACGAACTTAGAAAGTCCTTTGATTGCCAAGAGCTCAACTAAGCTTGGTGGCGGGATGGCTAGTCGACCCCCACGGATATCATCCTAGAAGCCTCAATGGGCGCAAAGAGCTTATCTTAACCTCCCAGAAAGCAGAAACAAAGGCTCAAGCGTCTTATAGAGACGTAAAGAATCGGTCGTGGCGGGAAATTTAAGTGAGACTGGTCTTTCCGAAGTAAGGACGGGCCCTATTGCAGAAGCTCCCAGATTTCTGGGTTCAATTGGGAGCTCCTGTTGTGGTGGAGCTCTAAAGTGGAAAGAAATAGTACAACAATGAGAGATTAATCAACATTTAGCTCTCGAGATAGCAATAATGGAGTACAACGTCGATCTTACTGGCCTGTGCAGTAGGAAGTGGTGGAAAAGACAAGAAATTAGAGACATCCAGAGAGGTTTCGCACCCCTGTTTGACGTGAGAGTTCAATGGAGTCAAATGAAAGATTATGCTGTCTTCTTACCCTAAGCGCAGCTGAAGATGCGCTCCTTCAACTGCGATAGCTGTCTCAGGAACCTCTCTATGCCTTCGGAACATTCATCAGCTGTCCCATTTACTAATTCATCCAGCGCCTGTCGGATGTGCGGCTAACGCTGCAGGCCGTCAGTACCCATTTTAATGATATTGGTACACATTCTGGATGTTCTGGGAACACTCGAACATCATTCGTTCTTGAAAGCGGAGTCGCCTGGTTTCACTTGAGGTGGGGCCAATGCTGCAACCCGCTCTGTTTTCGTCTTATCTTTAGTCATATATAACGGTCAGCTCGTACAGAGCAGGATCTCAATGGCCCGCGGATACTTCATATGAGTGGCCAGCCGCTGTTTTTGTTTGGAAGAAGTTGCAGGCTCAGAGATTTACAGCGATTGGAGCAGGTAGCATCCACTGTTGTTTCTCCGCTTGGAACCAAAGTTGCAGTTTCCTCTATAAGCCAGGAATCTCCCTGACGAGTGATAATTGTAGAGCTCAGAGTGGTCTTCAACTTCGAGTGGATGGCCTTTTGGGTTGGCTTCAAAGTATTGTCCCGTCACAATATGATTTCCCCAACCTCCATTCCCACAGTGGGGGAAAGCCGAGGGGTAAGTTCCAACGGTTGATGCTTGCTCTTCCCTCCATTTTCCCCTCCAAGACTACCCATAGACGCACAATTGCGGGCAAAGCCAGAGTGAATATGAAGGGTTGTGTTTTATGATGAGGAGGAAAGAACATGCGGCGAGAAGCTGAAATCTTTTGGAAGTCTGGATGCGCTAGGCTGTACTCGGAGTAGCTGGTTTTCGGCTTGGCATTTTCCCATGTAGCGAAATGTTTTTGTAGGTTTTTGGAGGTCTTGGGAGGTTCCTGCTTTATTTTGTACCCTAGATAAGGATTATTCTACTGAAGACGTTTCTTTATTGACTATGAGCTTTTGTTCCTGGCTCAAGTTGCTTAATCTACGCAAGACTTTGTTCTCCAGCATTTCCCTGATCCATTTTCAGGAGCTGAATTCAATCACTGATGGATATCATTCTGACGGAAATAGCATCCTGCATTCATCCCGCTAGATGGCCCCGATAACACCCTGAACATCTCTCAACAAGCACATCCGGTGGCCCCTCCTCGCTCGAAGATACCAGACCGCCAATGACTCTCACACGAGCTGGATTCTATGCTTGCTTTCTTGCTTCCTCAGTCCATGTCCTCGCGAAAGACCCAGCCAATGCCACCATACTGTCTCGGGTATCTGTATCTGCTATCTTAGGCGCCAGTCTTCGCCAAGTCTATCCATTGAGTGAGGATCCAGAGTCATGTTTCCTGCCACTCCGGCCATGGTGAAAGCAATTGACAATGTCCTGCGTTCCGATGTGGTCATAACATTTAGTGGAAGGCGTGCTTATATTGATGCTTTATAGCCGTCAGAGCTGAATAGCGCGAGTGATAGTCACCAGCTAGGCGTCTTTTTTTGGTCCCGAATCTGCGCCCAACTAAACTTAGGAAAGAAGGATGACGGTTGACGGAGAGGCTAGACATGGACGCTGAGTTCAATGGTATGAGAGAGCGAGAAGGATGTCACGTTGTTGTGAGATTTTCGTTAGGAGCTGTTGACTCTGGAATTTGGCCGATAAGTGCGATTATTTAGCCGTATCGCGTAGTAGTGAGTGGAAAGCTAAGCAGACCCTATTCGTTGGGATCCGATGAAGTGAAGTGAAGTAAGGTACATGCATTGTGCTCCAATTACCCTCTTCACTGACATCTTGTAAATGAACAGAATCGTGTATGATCTTCCGCAATGCTGATAGCTTAAGTCCTATAGAATCGCAAGGCTTAGGCATTGAAAGCGACACATACAGCTTATCGTCACTTGCTAATGCTCACAGAAGAAAGTCGAAGACTGAATTTCCTCATTTACCTCGTTCACGTACACCTTTCTCTCATCCATCAACTTAAGCCTAAGCTCCTTGGCTTCTTCCAGCGAGATTGGGAAGTCATCTACTTCTTCCACAATGTGATCCACAATCTCTTTCGGCATTCCCGCAAGTGCCCCCCTATCTCGGATCTCGGGACCCCACCAGTCTTTCTGCTGAGGTGGCACATTGGCTGTTGAGATGATACGGCAACGAGGATCAACCAGGAAGAGCGCCAGTATCTTTCTGTGCCCTGGCTCCGAAGAATTTTCGAGCTTGAAAGGAGCCACTCGGTGCTGAAAGACGTTAGGGAAAGCAAGCAGCCGTCCCTCCCTTGTCACGACTCGACCTATTTCCTGCACTTTGGGCCCATCTTGCTTAACGCCATACAATTCTTCGACGCCATCATGATCATCCTGAGCAACATCAGTGACGAATTGGCAGGAAGCACGAGATCACTTCGCAAGAACTCCAAGATACTAATTCGTATTCGAAAGGGGGTCAAATACCTGGTCATGGGTTTTGCATTCGAAGTCGTCATCGTCAGTGCGATGGCGGAAAGCCAGAAAATTGTCGGCGATATTCTTAGAGTCGTAATAGTATAGGGCCGTAGCACAATTGTGTTCATTGAGTTGGCCCTCAACATGCCACGATCCACCATCGTATGTTGGCTTCTCGGGCGTCAACTCGATGTTGGCGAGCTTCACAATGACCTGAAGTCCATGCTTCCAAAATTCCTTTTGGAGGTTGACTTGAGCATCCATTGGTGGTTTATACGTTTCATAGTCGCGAGGCTCGGGCCTTTGCAGAATACGATTGGTCACTCGCCAATGTTCACGAGCGCCCCAATCATTCCCCAATCCCTCTGGGGACTGGTCCCTTGGGGGTAATCGTAGTCGGTATAAGCATGCAGGATACGTGCTTGGCGTCCGCCATACGTCGAGGAAAGGGCCATGTTCCAGAGTGGGATTGATTTGGCAATGAACTTCTTAATCACGGAGTACAGCTCCGGGTGCAAGGCTGGATGCAGATTGTTGATATAGCTGATGATCTTCACATCGTCTCCAGCAAATAGAATTCAGGATCGGAGCTACCCCAGATATCACCAATCTTGAATTGTGAATCATCCGGCTCGGTGGTAACCTCGCCCTTGCCGATATAATTCACACAGTCTTGGAGTCCTACGACCCCAGATGAGAGGATTCTTGATCGGCCATAGAGTAAAGGGAACAAAGAGGGATGGACGAGGTCAAGTACCTTCGCATCAGAACCAGGATGCCAATCTTTGAGCCTATTAGGGACATCTTCGAGAGGAGCGGCAGCGGCTTGTAAGGCTGCCTTCAGGTCAGGACAGACCACGGTAACAGACTTGATCACAGCAGCATCGAGGTCTAAAGTTAGTATCATGCCGTCGCTTTGGAAGGATCGGGATTTGTCACGCAGCTCGGCGACGCACTAGCAGAGTTTGTCAGCCCAATTTATGAGGAAAAGAAGGCTTAGAATCTGTGGATTTATTTGAAGCTGCAATTTGTTCCTCCGGGGTGGCGGTCCTCTGGCTTTTCGATGGGGTAAATTGTAGACACTAGAGAGTAAACGACAGCAAAGCTAGACATGTGCAGGCGACTAAGACTGAAACAAACTGGAGGAACGTCCATTTAAGGTGTGTAGCCTCTTTGGTCTTTCGAGATGAGGATGACACCAAACAACCTGCCATGACAGGCTTTAGTAGAGAGCGGTGTCTCGAAGAATTTTGGTACACACCCAGTCGAGCATCTTCTCTGAGACGTCCATACCCTCGGCTGCAAGAGCTTCCTGACGCCATTTCTGAACAATGGTGTCATCAAAGACCTTCCTATCCCAGTCGGGCTTGTCGGTGATCTTGTCCATGATTGCCATCATATTTAGCTCTCGAACGGTCAATATGGTCCCTGACCAATCTATGATAGCGTTCTGAATGCGTTCGTCAGGTCTGTAGTTCACAGGTAGGCCGAAGCCGGGAAGCTTGACTCTTTCTGCTGTCATTGCTGCGGTATTAGGAGTATGCAAGAAACTGATCACCCAGAAGAATCTAATTCAGAAGTAGGAGAGGAGTATGAAGAACAAGATAGGCCATCGACTTCCTATTTGTATTGAGTGGTCCGACATGAAGCGAAGCGAAAGTACAACAAACGTTCTAGACACACTGCTGCCTCGTTGGTCTCATCTATCTTCAGCGCTATACCACGTTTTTCCACTACAGACAGGCTGCCATGACAATGACTCAGACATCGCTCTGAACCGTTGTTTGAAAGATGGGAATAAGAGACCCGAGGGAGGGTGTTTTTGCGGGAGGGAAGGGGGGGGGGGTTGGCGGAGGCTTCCTTTCTGCTCCGCTCCTGCTCTTGGCACCAATCAGAATCACGAGTCAACCCACCTGACTTTTCAAACCTCATCCTGTGGCATTCTCTGTTACCTAAGGTATATCTCCTGACACTTCTATATGACTATGACCACTGCCCGACTTAGGCAGAACCTGAAACATGTCATCCACAGCCCCAATACCTTCACGGACAAAAGTCTCAAGTCACCCAACATTCAGCCATGGAAGCCACCATGGACAAGAGTCGACAGGTGATGGAGGAGACGCATACAGAGCGCGAGACCCGATCAGCAGGCGAATTTCCCAAGTTCGAAGGCCTGCTCTCTGCACATATAGGCTCGCGATGGAACATACCTTTGCTCGACAGCATGGGCTGCTACCTGAGCACGCTCAATCCTCTGGCGAAAGCCGTGGACCCAGAAACAGAAGAGGTCTGGTTACTAGACAATACCGCTTATCGACCTGTTCACTTCTATCCTCATCGGCCGCAGCCATTTCAAGCCCATTTTACGGCTGCCTACTTCAAGAGGTACAAAGGGAAGAACTGGAGCAAGGCTGTGGCTAATATTGCAGATGTGATTGGTCTAGTAGAGGGAGAAGAAAGAACGCAGGCTGAGCAGACTATTGCGCATCGACTGAAGCCATTTGTCGAGACCATAGCCCCTGCGCGGTACGTCAATATCAGATTACCCAACGGCACTGTCGAGAAGCTTGGGCCCTGTGGAAGAAGCGCCGTCAGCCAGCAGATCGTTGCTTCTATCCAAGGTCACAAAGATGGGAGTAGCGCCGAGATCTCAGCAATACCCTCAGAAGTCACCCCACATGGACCTATGCTCACTCACTTTGCGGAGCCAGAGGGTTGGTTGGTGGTCTCAGGTACGCCATACTTTTGAGGCACCTAGCCCTCATTCTAACGCATCTCAGACATCGATGACTCAATCAAAATAACCATGACCCCCTCCCCCATCGGCATCCTCCGCAGCACCTTCGTCTCAGACCCCACCCCCATAGCCGGAATGCCACAACTCTACGCCCAAATCGCCACCTCCCTCCACCCAACCTGGTTCTACCTTTCCGCCTCCCCGTACAACCTGTACCCCTTCCTCCGCCCATTCCTGCACCAATACTACCCCAAAGGCACCACCATCCTCCGCGACGCATCATGGATGGATCTCGGCGGCTTCCTCGCGTCCCTTACGCAAGGAACGGAAGCTTACAAGCGGAAACGCATAGAGGAGATACACGGCTGGTTGCCGAAGAGGAAGGTGCTTTGTGTGCGCGATAGCACGCAGAGCGATCCGGAAGCGTATGGGGATATCTGTAGGAAGTATAAGGGGTGGGTTAAGACGGTTTTTATCAGGAAGGTGACGGATGTTGCTGAGATGAAGGATACGGATAGGAATACGGATGAGCGTTTTGAGAAGGCGTTCAGGGATGTGCCGAGGGAGGTTTGGAGGACGTTTGAGGATCCGGGCGAGTTGTATGAGGCTGTTGAGCGGCTGCATGGGATACGATAGGGGGACATGGATATGGGTATTAGGTCTGGGTTGGCGGGCGTTTGTTTTCATTGTAAGGTATACACTCTGGAGTGTGTTTGAATGGGCATGGTATACCCAACGGGCGGACAACTCGACGATCGATAAGCAATCCACGAGTACTCGTACAAGAACCTCCTACGCCATCGATCTCAAACGCTTCGCATCCTCTACGAAAGCCCCATACAGATACACTCCCTCAACCCCAACCCCCCTCCCCCTTCCCTCACCTCCCCTTAAAAACCGCCTTCCTCTTCTCCGCAAAAGCCCTGAGCGCCTCATCCCGATCCTTCGTCCCCAAAACACCCGCATACTCCCTCTCTTCCGCCCTTGCCGTTCCCTCCCTCACAGCCCTCATAACCGCCCCCACAGCTCCCGGCCCCCCCTCGCAAATCTCCCTCGCCATCCCCACCGCCCCCTCCAAAACCTTCCCCCTAACCTCCCCCTTCCACTCCTTCCCCCCCGTCCACCCTCCCTCCGCCCCCCCATCAACCTCAACAACCCGCTCGCAAATCCCCATCATCCCTGCGCTCCGGCCTCCAACTCTCCGCCCCGTCACCGCCATCTCCAGCGCCCGCGTTTCCCCAATTAGGTGGCGTAAGCGGTACGTGCCGCCTGCGCCGGGGATGATGCCGAGGCGGGTTTCGGGGAGGGCGACGAGGGCGCTGGAGGCGAAGATGCGGAAGGTGGTGCTGAGGGCTAGTTCGAAGCCGCCGCCTAGGGCGAGGGAGGAGACGGCGCTGATGGTTGGGAGGGGGAGGGACGAGAGGGTTGTTAGGGTTTCGCGGAGGGTGGTGAGGAAGGCGTGGGTTCTGGAGGGGGTTCAGTTTGTGGGTTCTGGGTATTTGAGGAGGGGGGGAAGAAGGGGGAGGGGGAAGCATACTCTTTACTCGTCATGCCCTCCCGCTCTTTCAGATCCGCCCCCGCGCAAAAACACTCATCCACTTCGCTCGCGAGGATCAGCACCCGTGTCCCCTGCCCCACCGCCCCGCCCGCTTTCTGCCCCGCAATCTCATCGTCGGCCTCGCGCTTCACGGCGTCGATCTCGTGCGAGAGTTCTGAGAGGAGCTGGAGGGAGATGGCGTTGCGGGTGCGGGGGTTGTTGAGGCTGAGGACGCGGATGTGGCCGAGGTGCGGGGCGGGGATGTTGTGGGTTTTGAGGAGGGTGGGGGATGGGGCGGTGGAGTAGGAGGAGAGGCGGGTATGGCGGTGAGGTGGTGGTTTGGAGGGGGAGTGGTGGGTGAGGTGCAGGTGGTGTTTATGAAAGGTGAGGATGGGATACCGGGGTGGACGCATGTTTGGAAGCGGAGAATGGGAAGGTCTGTTTGGTTTGGATTCTCCAACGTAGTTCCGCCTTGAATCTTCCGATCACTGTTGGGGAGTAGACCATTTTATCACATTGGGTACGTTTTGCTTGATACAAGGTCTCTAGGGCTGTGATTATACGGTCTCACGGTCTATATGAATTTCCCATTTGCACAATACTGCTCCACCTCATGCGGCTCAGGCCAGCCACCCCATCTTATATTTTCCATCACAGTTTCTTTAACTGCCTCCACAATTTTCGCCGGGGCAGGCTCTGCCTCCATTCCTAGCTCACCATGTACAGTGCCTGGGTCCTCTTCTTGATCTTCACCTTCTGTCTTTTCAAATGTAGTCCAGCTGCGTTCCATGAAAACACGAACGGCGGTCAAACACCGCCGCATCATTCTATATCCATTCGCGCTTTCATCGGCAAGAGCATTTATTTCATCAGAGAAGAGGGACATCCATTCCACCAAGTCTAAAAGGCCGTCGTAATCCCGGCGAAGTCCTAGTACTCGTACGAACGAATGAAGACAGGCGGGCTGGGGCACCTCCAGCAGTCTTGGAAGCAAGCAGCCTGGAGGCAAAAAGGCCCCAGACTCCATCGTAGATTTAGCTTCAATGTCTTCTTCAATGAAATTTGACACTGATTCAACGTGCTCCTCAACGGATTCATTGATCCTGGATTTTTCTTCCACCAGAGAACTAGGTATATCCTGCTGCATTGACTTTGATCTGACGGCGTCCTTGAAAATCTGTTTGAGAAGCGGAAGGCCGGCTGAGAGTACGTAGTCTCCTCGTCGATTGCGCAATCTCCTGGACAGCCTTTCACTGGCGAAAATTGCTTTTTCTAGTCCGACGCAAAGTATGTGAAAACCCTCAAGGTCAAGGGTGAGGTCAATATCAGACATTTCATTCAGAAGATGGCAAGACATCTGCCAAGTCTTAATGTCCTGGTGATCCTGGTCTACAGACCTCGAGGCGGCCATGTTTGTCACGACTCTGCGTTGAGAGAGCGCTCGGAGAAGGTGATACCATGCAGGTCGGTATCGAGGTCTTCGAGCAAGCACAAGTTCAATGGCTTCGAGGAGTGGATTTGTAGCAAGGGACCTTGGTTGAGATGCAAACCCTAAGGACTGTTCTGAATCTGCAGGGCTTTGTGGAGAATCAAGCTGAGCTGATTCTGTCTTTGCCATGACCGAGTCCAAAGTCGACCCAGTTTGGACTTGAGCAAATTTATTGAGTCCAGGTTGGTCAGGCACTGAATGAGTCAGCAGCGCAATGAAGGAAGAAAAAAGATGACATGGGATCGATTCGAGCGCAGTTTGATCCTTGGCGTTGCTCGGTGGTTTCCTATCGCTTAAAACGCGTACCTGTACGTCCGGTGTCGTGCTTGCTTCAAGGTATCGTAGACCAGTTTCGAGAGTTGGCGCATTTTTCAGCAGGCTGCTTAGAAACCTTCCACCGGGCTTGATCTTGTCCTTGGCCATCATCTCGCCGAATTCGTTTATAGTCGGTGGTGGTATACGAACGTAGACTGCTTCCCGTGGGGACTCAGGAGCAGCCAAAACCTCTACACCATCACCAGGCAAAGGCTGCTGCTCATCTGTATAATCGGTCGAAGTGCGGTTGAGGTCCTTAGCAGGCGGTCTTCTGGCATCCTGCACGATTTTTGCAAACATTTCATGATAGACGTAGGAGGCTCCTTCGTGTGTGGGTTTCTGATCTCTGTACGACAAGAAGCAGGACCAAGCCTCATCAAGAGTTCTTGTCGCTCGTATTCGAGAAACCCAGACTTTTGCGGTTGAAAAACCAGGACTCTTAGGTGAATGGAACGCACGAGTCTGTATAGTGGGACTTCTATCGGTGTCCCAGCCTGAAAGGACTGATGCCACAGCATCCCAATCTTTGGGAGCATATCCTGCTTCCCAGGATCGCCTGATAACTTCCATGGCCCGACTGACTCCATGCTTGACAGTGATATCGGCGTCTATACCAAGCTTCTCTTCTTTCCATGGAGGCCATGATCTTGCTTTCATCTGCGCCCATTCGCGTTCCTTCAAGGTCTTTTTGTGCATAAGCTGCGTACTAATCACAGCGCGATACCCTCTTCTGTCGATGACTAAAGGGGGTTGAAATGTGTTCATCCTTCTCAAAAGAATGAATTGTGCTCGCTGCTGGTGATATGCGGATCGATAAGGTGCTATTGACGCTGGAAGCGATACCAGTTTTAAAACTGTGTTGTATATGTACGTAAGTCGCGCTATGTCTTCCGAAGTCAAATTCGTCGTTGGTGAGACATCTTTACGAAAGTTCAGGCCGTCCAAATACCGACTGATTAAGGCTACGATGCTATTGCAGGCTGCTGGCCAGACCCTGCGAGCAGAACGAAGCAGCCTTATAATCATAATCATGAACATACGTTCGCGTATCCCGACTTTGTCGTCTTCTGGGTTTTTGATTATACGAGTCTTTTTGGAACTCTCATCCCGTACTGTTGTTCCACTCGCGAGCTTCTCCAGTTGCGGAGATGGTCCTAGCAATTTTTCGGAATTTCCCATCAATTCCCAAGCGTAGATCAACAAAGACCTCAGTGCCTCTGCGCTCGAAATTCGTCGACGAAGTAACAAGATATATAGGAATAGAGGAATGGACCAACGACCTTTCTTGTTTGTGAATTTTTGATGCGCAACCGCCAATAGCCGTGTTGCTGCACGTTCCGTCGTGTCGGAGGTTAAGATCCATGTCCAAGTCATCAAGTCCCTTATGTCCCTTCCTCCAAGACTGAGATAGCGTGCATTATCCTTGTTCAAAAGTCTCAGCAATGCGTCGTCCAATTTCGTGTTTGCGAACTTCGCGTTTTCGAATCGAAATTGGTATCTGAGAATAGGGTCCACATGCCGTAGGTATTGGACAAGCAAGCCTTTCAAGCTTATCGGATCGACTCCTTCCTTTCGCAATATCTTTGCCTCTACTTTACGTTCCCGAGCTCGTTTGCTGGCTTCGCTTCTATCACGGTGCAGTAGCACTGGATCCCCAACGTAGGATATGTCCAACCTGTGTCTTAGGATTCGTTGACCTACTGCATATTCGAGGCCAATGGGACCGAGAGCAGCTATTAGGTCTTCCGATGTAGCGTATCGTAGTAGATCGGACCTTGTTTCTTGCGTTGGGCTCAGATCTTCAAGTAGGAGTTTGGAGGGTAATTCAGGAACTTGTCGCCCGGAGTGAAGCTCAAAAAGGGTTCTTCTGAAGGTCTTGCCATTGTGGGTATCCCCGCCAGCTTTGCGGGACCATACTCCGTTCACCTGTAGCTGTTGGCGATCATCCAAGCGAGGAGAGAAGATAAAGTCCCCTGGATGGACACTTACATCTTGACGTCGTAATGGTGCATTGAGCGCCACTCCAGTAGTCAAGAGCCCGAATCTGACCCTCAGAGTTAAAGCAGATCGTAGCACAGGCGGCATTCATAGCTGCGCTCTGTCTTTGTATCCTAAGCAAATGGATGAAACGAACTTGGCAAGGAAATGGTACCCAAATCTGTAAGGCTGAGCTAAAATTAAGGGTTTGACGTGCTTGCCTTCGGATCTTAAGAGCTTTCCCGCCCCAGTCACTGGGAGACTCGTTTCTACGGAGTACTAATAATGAATACCACAGTGCGCCGACGCTTCGATGAGGAGACAAGCGGCATGAATGATTTGTTTCTGCCGTCCGATACAAGGCTCTCAAACGCAAAATTGTCTGCTTACTATAAATGTCACAATCCTGAATGTATTGAACGCTGACTTACTCCTGAGTGTCTCCAATATGGATCCATAGAGCATAGACATCGTCTGGGCGTATGTTGTAGTGAGTGAACGTGCGGCTCACCTTCACTGCTGGCCTACTGCCGCTTCGCGAAAGCGCAACCTCATGTTCTTGGAGCATCCCTCTCATAATGCAAGACTGTTGTAGTTTTCTTCTCATTCCATTGGATATTAAGCAAGACATCTCAGTGCTTGAATCATGTTGAAGGAAACCCGCAAGCACACGGGCATGTTCACAAGCCAGCTATTACTCTTGGGGCTTCAAGCAAAGATTGGTGTCGGCCTTGCAATAGGTACTCTGCCAGATACAAAAGGCCTCTCGCGGGCTATGCCAGACAACGCTCCTCTTATGAACCTCAACAGCCTATCAATGTGAGCTTACCCGGATCTCCTCAGCTTTATGGGCAATTGACGGAGATTGTGCAGCCACCCGTTCAACGCAACCCTCGGCGACCCTCCAGACCCGCTCGACGTTCCCTGGGCCCGAAATTGCTACCTGACAACCTTCCACTCGTACTCCGAGCCCAGTCTTCCCTACAATAGCATTCGAGCATTCATCGACCTAGCCATATCGTCCCTGCATGAACTCAAGCAGGCGAACGACGCTACACCCAACGACCCGATCCCCGGCGGCATGTTTCAGTACCAGGCAGAAGTATTTTCTCCGTTGATGATACGCTTTCATCTTGCTTTAGACCCCCCGAGTGCGCCTGCGTTGACATATTACGAGACAGGGGGCGTCATTGCGTCTCTGGTGCCATACATGCGCAAGTGGAGAAGCAGTGCGCCTGCGTCTGCGGCTTTGGAGCTGTGGAAGAGGGAAGGTGCGGTTTCAGAGCGGAAAGCTTCCGGGTATATTGCTGGAGTCCCGAAGGCCACTCATCAATGGTAGGCATTATTAGAACGACATTGTATTGTGGCATCGAAAAAAGGTGGTGGCAGGCATATCGCTCAAGTTTTAAAGTTCTATATACAAAATTGACTGCTATATCAAGCAATGCCCAAAGGAGGCACCTCTCCTTGTTCCTGCCGTAATTCGCCAGCGACCTTGTAAGAAGCTTTCCAGCGTATCTTGGCAGAATTCGCTTGCCCCCTTGCCACACCGTTGAGCACTATGTGTTGCGTAATCCCGTCTTTCTGATTTGGTTGTAGAGTACGCCCAGACTGCGGTGTAAGTTTGAGCGTAAACCCCTGTCAAACGTCTGTTAGCAACGCGTAGCGTTCCGCTTGACTTCATACGCTATTTACCTTGGTTACCGCGACTTGGAGAGTATACTCGGTAATGAGGCTGGGCGTATTGTTGGAGAATGAGGCGCTTATCGATATGGCAGAATCAGTAGTTTCGGCTCTCTCTACACGGAAATCGATCTTGACTGAGGTATTCGAGACAGTCAAACTATTATGAGCTGGAAGCTCAGAGCCGTCTTCCGGCAGCGCTGAGGTAAAGTCCCAGTCATCGTCGGCTGAGGTACCATTGGCGGGCGGTTGAAAACTTGTTGCTGGATGGCTTTGAGGTACTGCAGGTTTCGGAGATGCAAAGTCGAACAAGGACGCAGACGGCGAAGGGGCTGGCTTTTGAGATGGTTGTGAGCTTGGGAGTGGTGACGCTGTACGAGAAGTGGCCGATGACAATGCCGCAAAAGGATCAGTGGGGGTCTGTGAGGGTCTCGCGGCTTGCTGCGCTTGTAGGAGAGTGGGTGGCGCAGGTGTACTGGAACGTGACGAAGGAAGAGAGTTTGGCAGAAATTTGAAGGGGTCGTAATTAGGTTTGGCAGGCACAGGAGCTTGCTGTAGTTGAGGTGTTGGAGTTGGGAATGGGGCCTTTGCAGAGCTGTCCTGCGTAGTCGATGATAGAAGCGATGGTCCGGGGACGTCTTTGCGGACGAGGTCAATATGCTTTCTCATGTCGGTTGAAGGGCCTTTCTTACTTGAGTTTGCACCATATCCAAGAGCAATGCCTCCCCCTTGTCCATAGTCTTGGTCTTGAACCGAGAGACCTAGAAGATCATCCTGCAATGATGCACCTTTTTGTTCGCTAGAACCGTTTATATTTCCGCGTGCGCTCGCAGTAGGTTCTGGGTCACCGCCAAAGTCGATCAAAGAGAGCTCGTTGTCTGCAGTCTTGCTGACTCCAGTCGAGGTACCAAGAGTGCCTTGAGGGATTCTGGAAGCACCATCAACGTCGCCTTTCTTGATGAGTTTGTATCTTTCAATTGTCCGGTGTATGCTGTCATTTATCTCAAACAGTTTGGCGACGGCTTCCTGGTCATCAGATTCTTCCTCGCACATTTTTTGAATTTTGGGCTGGGCGCTTTGAAGGGCATTTGCGAGCTCCTAATCAAAATCAGCTAATGAGAAGTCTTCCGTGGCTCATCTGATTATACCTCGAAGATGTCTCCCTCTGCCACTACATCGCCAGCTTTGAAGTTTTGTAACCTCTCCTCTAATAATTTCGCCTTCTGCTGGATTTTGCCGACCTCCTCCGCTGCTTTTGCCCTATAATCAGTTTTGTGTTTCGTATCATAGCCTGCCATGACCTTCATTAATCTGTTGGCCTCCTGGAGGTCTTCTGGTCCTCCTCTTCGAATCAGTTCCTGTAGCTTCGCAGATTGGGCTGCCTTTTCTTCTTCCTCCATTTCGTCCGCCGATTGCAGATTCTGAAAATGATTAGGAAGGCCTCCTCAATGTTGAAGACTATTCTTACATCGCTAGGATTCAAGACCGCAGCATCCTCTCTCCGCACTTCGGGAAACACGTAGCCTTTGTAGCTCAACAACCGATGCATATCCCGTATGAACCCCAAATCTTCCTTGTACCTTGAGGTCTGACATATGGTTTGCCTCCATTCCTCAATTGCTTCTAATATCTTCAGCTGGACTCGAGAAGGCCGTATGGGCGGCCGTTCTGGAAACCGTCGGACCAGCTCATTAAGAAACTCTTTGGTACTGATCTGAAGGTGAAAAGGGTAGCCGCAGTTCTTGACGCAAATGTCGAGGAGCTGCTACTGTATCAGCTGGATGTCGTGCAGACCGGGGCTTGCCCCACCGTACCGCAAGGGCGAGTAACGACACATTGGCATTTCTGTGATTGACGTAGTTGACGATTGCTACTGCGGCTTCTCGAGGCCTGGCGTAGGATAAGTCATGGACTTATAAGGATATAAGGCTGATTCATCTTACGCATTGCCCTTCTTGGAATTGATCAGGTCCGAGATCTCGAGGTCAAGAGCTAGGTTTGGCTCGTAGTTCTGCGGGTCCACAGCATTCTCTGGAGTAAAACATTAGCTGTCTACTTTCTTCCTATCATCTTTCCTAAGCTCCTACGGATGTATCTCTGTAACGGAGTTTGCGCAGGCTCTCCAAACCCCCCAAAGCGGTCTCTGGTTGCGTACCTCGCTGAGGCGGCCTCCATGATGTCGATAGCCCGAAAATCGAGGAAGGACCCGATGAGGGGAAGAGATGGTCGTATGATGATGTGTCAAATGCTACGCAGAGTGTATTCAGAACAATATCATTGCGAGTAGCATAATCTTGACAAGAATGCCCGATTCGCTGCAGCGCTCTCGTTCCGGACTTTAGCCGTACAGATGTCATTACTTGGTGCTATCTCCATCCTTTGAGTTCCCTGACATCCTAAGCGTCACAACTATACCAATCACATTATTCGCCATCTCAAACCCTCAGTACAGTCCTCTCGCAGGATGCGTCACAAAAAGGACGGCTTCTCCGCCAAAGGCAAGAAACATTCGAATGCACCCCGCCACCGACCTACCCCTCATAACGAAGAAGGAGAAGCCCAGAATCGAAGACCGCCATTCAAAGCAGCTTGTTGGGATCTGGAGCATTGTGACCCAAAAAGATGCTCTGGAAAAAGACTCATGCATTTTGGGCTCATGCGGGAGCTGTCAGTTGGGCAGAAGTTCCAGGGGGTAGTCATCTCGTAGGCATCTGGGAGTCATTGGGAGGCAGAATATATGCTGATGGTGGGGCAAAGACCTAATGCAAAGAAAGTGGTCTCGGCTGCAGATAAGGAACTATTAGAACAGTATGGGGCCGCTGTGGTGGAGTGCTCTTGGGGCAGGATCAAGGAAGTTCCATGGGGAAAGATTGGCGGAAAGTGTGAAAGACTTTGTATGGCTGATGCGCTATCTCACTACTAATGGATCACTAAATATCTGACAAATTCGAACAGTACCGTATCTTGTTGCGGCCAACTCGGTGAACTACGGACGGCCCTGGCGATTGAACTGCGCGGAAGCCCTTGCAGCTTGCTTCTTTATCTGCGGTCACGAAGACTGGGCACACGAAGTTCTAGCACATTTTTCCTACGGTGAGCCCTTCCTGGAAATCAACGCTCAGCTCCTGAAACGCTATGCGGCGTGTGCCAACGAAGAAGAAATCAAGAAGGCAGAAGAGATGTGGCTGGCTAAAATTGAGCGTGAGTACTCGGAAAGTAGGCTCGAAGACGGTGGCGCTGGTAATGAGGATGCGTGGAAAGGGGGCAATATGAACCGACGACCAGCCTTCGACTCTGACGACGAAGATGAGGACGATTCTGACGCTCCGAAAAGCAACGACGAGGACGGCGAAGATGGCGGGGTTCAAATTGGTGACCCATTAGCGATGTCAGAGGAAGAGGATGACGAAGAGGAGATGGCTGAGCTTCGACAGCGAGTGCTCGCATCAAAGCCGTTTTCAAACCCAAGCACAGACGACAAGAAACCGCCGGAAAGAATTGCAAGACCAACGCCTGCCCCGGTAGATTCAGACTCTGAGTCGGGCTCAGATTTGGATGACAACGATGCCTTCGACAACATCATCGATGCGACACCAGTGACTGATCGGACCGGTATCACCGCCAAGCAAAAATCACGGGAACAAGCAAAAGCAAGCGCTGTGTTCTCACGATCAGTGGTGGATGCACCCAAGAAATGGTAGTTAGGGATACCAGTAGAGACAAAATCCTAATCACTCACGTTCTAGGACGCGCAAAAACATGTCGCTGCAACTTTATTTACATACTTTGTGCTACTTGATACAGAACTACGGAAAAGGGTCTTCCTCCCAGAGGTCCGCGAAATCAAATTTCCGCAACTTCTCCAACTCTCCGAAACCACCTAGCCAGAGCGCTTCCCATGAAGATTGGGATCGTAGGGCCGGCGGCGGCGGACATGAGATCTTAACTTCACGTTAGCAATGTAGATCATTATCTGCCATAAAATCCGGGCCATTTTGGACTCACGCACTGTGGGTACCAGAGCAGTCGATGTGCTCTGTGCCGGAGTACTACCCCATACTCCGTCTGTAGCTTGCTGACCCTTTTCAGCAGCGTCGATATCGAGCGCAGCGGCATTATTAACAGACGCTCTGTCCTGGTGAGCTTTTGCAGCCGCCGCATCTGCTGCGATCTTGTCTGTTGCCGCTTTGCCGTTCTGCTGCTTTTTGATCGCAGCTGGATCAAATTTCTTCTGGGTTTCGTTGAAGTCGACATGCATAGCCATGGTATCTTACCATTTCTTTGACTCTCCAAAATAAAGGATAAGGGCAGATTGCAGAGTGGTGAGGATCCCAATTACAAGAGATGCATAGTCAACTTATAAAACGTCCCCAACATATTCATACAGTCAGCGACAACGACGATCTATTTTTGCTACACTAAAGGTCCTGGCAAACGCAACCATTGAATATAGTGCCCGGTTATGGGGCGTTGCTAAATAGTCTCAAGCGCTGCTTATTCAACTCTGCGCGAATGAAGCAAAAGTTTACTAGATACAAAGCTATGAGTCGATTGGAAAGCAAGATTGGGAGTTTAACTTGGTTTAGAAGCACGAATTGAATTTTCGCCATGATTGGTTTTAAGAAGTGCTCAGCCTGTCTGAAATAGGAGTATTTTGCTTGCGGATTGAACGGAAGATTTTGGTCAGATCCGAGAGCCTCTCCGGTTGAGATTGGTGACACCGGGACTCAGCCGCTAGACTTAAGCCAGCGCTCCTATTGAGCGAAGATTGACAGACCTAGGCAGGGATCCAGGCATATGTTAATATCCAATAGGTACTTGATTGCGGAATCGTTGCGAATGGTGGTGACGGATGATTGTGTGGCAACGAGCAAACTCTCACTATACGAGCAATAGGGCTGAGAGTGGTGCCAAACATCCCCAAAGTCCCCGCTGTAGCCGCCATAAGCGCGAGGCTCCTCTTGGCATTCGCGGGCAAATAAAGATTTCTGAATTGTTCACCCATAGAAAGCTTGAGAAACCCCTACAGCATGTCAGACCGCGGATTAGATTCTGAATACAGGCGAGACCGTCGGCGAAGATATTCGTCTGAATCGGACGATGACCGAAAAAGAGAAGACAGAGCTGTGAGGAGACGGAGCTTCGACCGACCTCGCTCTCGCGATCAGAATGGTGGCAGAGCGAGAGACGACTCGAGATCAGACCATCGCAGGAGAAGACATCGCTCAAGAAGCCCACGCCCTGATCGCGCAAGGGTGAAAAGAGAGCCCTCGTCCCGCAGCAGATCGCCACCCCATCGTCCTCGAGACGACCGCAAACATTCGAGGCGCGACTACAGCGCATCTCGCTCTCCTCCCCCACCACCAAAACGCAGACGGCACGACTCGCGAGACTACGCCCGCAGAAACTCCACCCACCGCCACACCCAGCGACGCAGCAGATCCCCCTCCCCTCCTCCCCATCCCAACCGCTCCACCGCCCCTCTCCCCTCCCAACAAGCCGCCTTCAAAAACGAAACCACCACCTCCTCCTCCTCCACCGCCACCGCCCTCGCCCACCACCCACCCACCCCAGACCCCTCAAAGCAAAAACCAAACTACGCCCCGACAGGCAAACTCGCCGCAGAAACAAACACCGTCGCCAACACATCCATCGTCCTAAAATACAACGAACCACCCGAAGCGCGCCTCCCGCCCTCTTCCTCCCCTTCCTCCGCCTGGCGCCTCTACGTCTTCAAAGGCGAAAACTTGCTCGAAACGCTGCCGTTGTTTGAGCGCTCTTGCTGGCTTTTTGGGCGGGAGAGAGCGGTGGTGGATTTTGTGACTGAGCATCCTAGTTGTAGTAAGCAGCATGCTGTGTTGCAGTTTCGGTATGTGGAGGAGAAGAGGGGGAGGAGGGATAGGGATGATGGTGGTGATGGGGGTGGTGAGGAGTGGGGAGCGGGAATGATGATGAAGAAGGGGGTTGTGAGGCCGTATGTTATTGATTTGGAGAGCGCGAATGGGACGAGGGTTAATGGGGTTGGGATTCCCGGTAGGAGGTATGTGGAGGTTAGGAGTGGGGATGTGGTGACGTTTGGGGAGTCGACGAGGTTAGTTGTTTATGTTGTTGTTGTTGTTTGGGATAGTTTTTTGCTGATGAGTTTGGGGTAGGGAGTATGTTTTGATGCTGCCGCCTAAGGACACGCCGAAGGGGTGAAGAATTATCGGATGATATGTAGGGAATCCTCATTCGCTTTTGATTCCAGGCGACATAAATGCATTGGCCACACTGCTTTAGCCAGACCAATCCAGCCAATGCTATCACGATCCAACCTTGCTCGTCTATGCTATCATCACCCAAAACGCCTCGCTAAATGCCGTATCATCTTTTGTACAATATTACAACTCGGCATCTCCGCCTTACCCGGCCCCCGTTATCAGCAGAGGTCCGACGTGCTTCGGTATGTTGAAGCCGAAGAGGCTGGCGAACCACAGAATAGCATACACGAAGCAAGGAGAGAGGAGGAGCTCGGTGTGGTGAAGGAACGGTAGAGCTGACAGCGGATGTCAGCTGTTGATGGTCTAATTGAGCGGATAGGCTGCGGGCTTACCGTTGTATGCTAGGAAGCAAATGATGGTATAGTAGCCCAAAGCCACCAGGTACAAAGTGTTGCCGAAGAACATGGACACCCTGAAAAGAGAGCAATGTTAGCCAAAATACCCCAGTCCTCGCTCATGTCTTGCCACTTACCAATTGTCCCTCGCTACCAGCGGCCAGAGAATGAACTGTAAAACGTACAACCATACCCACACCGGAAAGAATGCCCTGATAGCAACCTGCACAACCCCCTTCTCGTCAGCTCCCTCGTCTCCCCCAATGGCAGCAAACCGCTCCTCATTCATCCATCCACTCACATCAAAACAATACCCAAACTCCAACTGCTCCCCCTCCCCCGCCTGCGTAAACAACCCCTGCTGTCTCCTCCTGCCCGGCAACCCCGCAATGCCCGGCCCCAGCAGCCTGCCGACGAGGAAGTACGCCGCTGTCGCTACTAGCAGCGACACGGCCAGGAAGTGCACGAAGACGAACAGGAGCGTCAGTCGCACGGTTGCGCCGGCGGTGTTGGTGTATGCGACGCCCCATGCTATGCCGGTGAGGAGCATGAAGAAGGAGAGCAGGTACGTGAAGGAGGGGTCGGGACGATGCCATGTATTTTTCGTTTCTATGGGGGGAATTTCGTTAGGGAGTGGAAGGAAGGAAGAGAGGGTGGGGTAAGTATGGGAGGAGGGGAAGAGGCGTACGTTTCTGAAAAGTGCGGTTAGCGAATGATGCTTGGAGGCAGGATTGGGAGGAGACGGGATGTACGTACGTGGTAGTATATCGACCGGAAGACCTTCTTGGGCGCTATCAGCAGACTCGTCATCTCCCACGTCGCCATCTCAAAGTCCATTTGCGGGAACTTGAATAATCTGAAAAGGCCGCAATGGCATCAGTCAGCTTTTACTCTCATCTACTCTGTCCTCTGAGATCCCGCAGCAGTCTTTATTCTTAGGAGAATATCGCCACGAGTCATATTGGAAGTAAATGCGGACGGGGTAATCATCTCACGCACCGTTTGAAGAACCGTGGCATTCGTAGCCCTTCTGGCCGGCTCGGCGGCGTCGTGGACCCGAAGTTCGGCGTTCCGGCATGCTGGCGCGGTATCGAGATGTGGGGGTTCATTTGATTGTGGTGAGAGGAGGCGGAGCACGAACAGCGCTTTATTCTCAAGGTGTCGCTCTTGATTTCTCTCTCAGTGTGCAGAATGTCAATGCGGTTGATGCAGGCTGCAAGACGCAATACATAATGTACCTTACAAATGCGGGCTTGGCGCCGATATTTAGCCGCTGTCGATACCTAAGCGCGTACCTTTAGCCGCTCATGTTTTCTCTGGTTCGTGTCGATACAGAAAGTAAAATAAAAGACGGTCGTATAGATATCTCCTGTACCTCGAGTCACATAGCAGGTCTCAGTCTATCTACTTAAAAGCACATACGTCTCCGATTTTTCGACCTCCACAAACTCCTCCGCCAGGCGCCTTTCAATCACGCCCATAAACCCCGCAATCATGCCTATCTCAAAGAAAGACCGTGTTCGTTTACTTAACACCCCCCCTCTCTCTCCACTCTCTCAATCGCTTAAGCTTTGTTTTCCCTTTGACTGATCATACATTCTGTACTTCCACAGATCAACCGCGAGCACAAAAAGGCCGATGCGGCCGGGACCCGCGCCCCCGTCAAGCCCAACGGCAACCCTGTCAAAGCGCCTACGCCCATGTCAAAGGTACGCACACTCATTTATTCTTGGATTAAGAGTCGGAGCGAGGTCTTGATGTGATAATATGGGTTTGAAAGGGAGGGGGGAGGGGTGTTTGTTGGGTGGGTTACAGTGCTGATGCTGGAGTTGGTGGTAGTGTGCGTTTTGCAAGAAGGAGATTGTGGCGGCGAATCAGACGCAGAAGAGGGTGCATGCTGAGACGCATGATCAGAAGGTGTGGACGAAGGAGAAGTGCTGGCCTGATGATGTTTTTGCTTGAAAGACCCGGGGAGGGGAGGGTTCGGGAGAGGAGATGGGGATTATGGAGGGTATATGATTTTATGAGGCTATGTGACGGAGGCTCTGGGCGTGCGGTATGAGCGAGGGTTTGTGGGGTTGAGGGATTAGATTTCTATCAGTGGTTCTCGGGATCTTATATGCATTGGGAATGTGTACTCTCCTGATTCTATATGCGTATTTCCCTTGACTGCGCTTTCTGGTTGCCTCCCAGTCGCGGTGCGGTTGCGCCCTCATCTGATTGAGAAACATCTTTGTTCAGGAGGGTCAGCTTAGGCGCCTCACGGTGCGTACTGCTTTGGAGAAATGCTTTTGCAATGGCGACGTTATTGCGAGAAGACGCTAAGATTTTGGGATTATGAGGAGCGTGGAAGCGTTGTGAGAAAGGCAGAGTGGATTCTGTGGTTGCTTGTCCAGGAGATCGAGCTCTGTTCGGCTTTGTTCTGTGGTGGAGTAATGCAGAACCAAGGCAAACAAAATATTCTTCCGTGATGACTACGGCGCCAGCTTAATACGGTGCTTTGGGCCTATGCGATGCATTCGGTTAAAAGAGCGGTCTAAACTAAGGGATTCATTCCTTCGTATTGCTCACAAACTTTGAAAGTCGGTTGGCTGCTAGTGTGCGAATGTGAGCATTAGGCGCCAATTGTCAAAATATGCAGATCGCAAGGAATGAAGACGATTAGCATCTCATGCTAATGCTTCAGCTGCTTCCGCTGCACTGAGAGCCTTTCCGCGCTCACGTCTGTGAAAGGCTTCTAAGGGTAATTGCTTTAGCGATACTTCTCACAGGTATCCCCTTACGACCTAAGTACCCAAGCTGGTTACTGATTGAGCGCATACTGTGAGGACGTCAAGTGCAGCATTGCCCAGAATCAAAGAACTACCATCGGCAGAGTAAAGAGCATATGGAGGAGCATAGTTAGTCATTTGCCGTAAGCTAAGGAAGAGCAAACGCCATCAAAGATGTGGTCACCTCGAGGTAGCTAGACCAAGAGAGAGTCTAGAAGCGGACTGTAGCGTCACCACAATTTTTCAGTCTTGGTTTTTGTAATCCATGAACAACCGGGCCGAGCAAAGCGCAGACTCGATCTTCTGCATTCATTGCCGGTATTTGGATTGTAACCAAGCCCACAGATCTTCTCGAGTTTCTTCGTGGGCACTTGACTCCGGTTTCCAGTCTGTGGTGTTAGTAAGTGCTGAACTTGGTGCGTGAAGCTTTGCCCAGCATCATTAGTGATCGCAAGGTAGTACGGTGCAAGAGATTCCGTTCAGCTGCAGTACAACACCCACGCTTAAAATCCTACGATCCCACATGAACTGGACAGTAGCTGTAAGACGGCTTCCTACATGATCCACAGACGCATGAACCATGGCCGATCAAGAGGGTCTCGGGTAGCGGTGCATATCGAGGACGCAAACCCTGGTAGTGCAGAAAAGCTGAGTGCGATAAGTGTCCGAGGCTTTTTCGCAAACATGTCCATCTGATCCAATGCCGAGATGACACTATTAGGTGCAGGCCAAGTCATGCAAGCCATGCGTTTTACGGCCATCTTGAAGGTTCATATTCTCCAAGCTACCTGGTGTATCTTTTTAGTTTCGTCTTGAATAATTCAAATAGAAGAAATCCGAAAGTGGCCGATGGCGAGAGTGCAGGAAGAGAAGGGAAGCCAACGGGAGCATTGTCGGTGAGATCCAGCTTTGGCCGGTCGCAGATGATAATAAACAAATTAATATCAATTAAATGTTTTACTTATTTCAAACTACCGACTGTGAAGTTGGCGACCCAGGCAAGATGACAATGCACTGCACGTATCCTTGAAACCAATTTAAATGAGTTGGGGCGGACGTCGATTCATCTTGCATATGGTAAACAAGAACAACGAAATTATATACTTCTAAGTGTAGAAGTATCTGTCCGTGGCACAGAGGAGGGTACCTTGGACAATGGAATACAGTACTTGGTAAGTAGTTCATCCATTTGGAATCGACTCCAGTTCGTTGGGACGTGACAAATAAACAAGCCATCTACTAAGTGATAACGCATATGGTGCATGTCTGGCTCCCAGATACGTTTATTCTTGCCAGCATATTCATCAAAACCTGGGTTAGAAGTACCTTAAAGTATATGATTTGCCGTCTGCTAATAAGGCTGCAGAGCGCCAACATCTGTTTTCCAAGTCAGCAGCCAAGCATTTTTGACGGGTACCTGACTAGTCCCTATCTAGTCAAGCATGGCCCGAGCTTTTTTTGTCAAGGTGCAGCAAACCACAGGGGTTTTGTTCGTTCTCTTACTTCGTATGCAATTATTATTATTGTCTCCTTTTCTTATTCGTTTTCTCGTTTTTCTTCTGTTCTTCTCCGTTCTTTTCTTTTCTTTCCATTTCCTGCCCAGTTCGCAGTAGAGGAATACTGTATGAGGACAATGGGAATTATGCTTCATTGAACCAAAGTGGCGCTCAAGCCTCAATTGCTGCCAACCTCCAAGTATCAATCCGTACATCTAATTCATGTAAAGTAATGCTTTGCTGTCATATCGAACAACGAGCTGGGCAGAAGTTGTACGGATTTCTCCATGTCCCGTAAGAAAAGGTCATAGGTATTTGGTACATAATGTACTTGTAATCATCCCTGCAGCAGTCCCGCTACCATCCCACCTGTTCTCCCCCCCTTTTCGACCATTCCCACATCAACCCTCAACCAATCCAAACTCGACGCTTATCCAGGCACTTATCCACTACACCAGCCTTGCTTTTAAAAATAACGACACTATTTCATTGCGGAGTATTGTTGATGCGGGCTTTGGTGGAAGCACCACCAGGCATCGTGGGCCACATAGTTGCCCGTGCACACATCCATGGGCCGCTTGGCTTCAAGAGCCGACGTCGTACGAAGTAGACGTCCCAAAAGAGATAATATCCCTCGGTTGCCGCAACCATGAGTGCCAAAGATCCTGCAGTACCTTTGATGCAACCCGCCGAGGCTCCTCGACCTCTGAGTGTCAGATCTGCAGCTTCAAACGCTACATCCAATGAATCGCCCCCTCAGACACCAAGAAATAAGATTAAGGCAGAGCGTGCAGCGGAGCAGGCGCACTCAGCGCCACGTGAGGCACAGATGGAGGATAACGCGAGGGCCACTGCACAAGAAAACACTCCGGCTCAAAGGATTTCGCATGATCTGTCATTGACACACAACACCCGGCATTCGGTCATGGATAACATGCTCATGTCCCTCAATCCCGACCAGCCAAAATCCCTGTCTCCCCCAACCGGCCCCCCACCCCTCTCCGAAACCTCAGCTTCTGTCTCGCAGTCAAGGACCGCGCCCCGACGTCTACACTCTGGCTCTTTCAATTCCGACTTCACCTTTCCTGAGGAGGACTCGCCAAATCGGCACTCTGCTCACCTGCCACGGAGCCGGCGGAGTCACAGCAGCTCTACCTTTCAATCCAGACTCGGCCGAATAGACAGTGTTCATAGCGATGGTGACGCAGGTGGAACCGCAACAGAGAAGGATTCCAGTACACAACAAACGGAAGGCGTGGAAGCAGCTTCGCTAGGTGCTAGAAGAAGCAACAAGAGCAGTGGGTCATCCAGTGTAGATCTGGGAAATATGGGACGACAGTCACGATATCCACATGCCCTCGGGCGGCGTTCGGCGAGCTTCGATCAAGGAGAAAGGATTCCAATAATACATACGGCTTCGAGCTCTATGACACAACCACCGCCGCCACTGCCAACCGCTCGATCTCGACCAATAATCTATGACGATCTCGATGCCGCACCGACGCCTACCATACCGGGAGGGCCCCGAAAAGACAGACCCTCGGGATATCCAGCTCTAGAAACACCACAAGCCCCCACACATCAGCGAAGGAACAGCAAGGCATCTTCAAGAAGCCAACCAACCAAGAGAAAGAAAGGCGATATAAGTGGGTGGGATGCGCCAATGCTATCAAATAACAACGCACATGCAGCAGCTAGGCGGAGATCAAAACAGATCAGTCCTATGCCCATGTTCAGGTCGCGCAACCCGAGCCCAGTGAGACAGCATTCGGAGCCTCTGATGGCACGTCGATTGGACACCACCGCGCAATCGACCATACAAGCGAAAGACGCCGCGAAAGAGCGACCTGGATTCTTCAAAAGGATGTTCGGATCGTCGAGAGACCCAGCACCCGTAACGAATGACCTTCAAATACCGCATTGCCCTCCACTACGGAGTCATGCGAGAGTGAACAGTCGAGAAGGCTTCGCAACACCTCAGAAGCTTTCGAAACCAGTTGCAACAGAGGAGCGTATGTATGCTCCTCCCGAAAACCCTCATCCACACCTGGGTAAGAAGCATTCTTCGTTCTTCAGACGGCGAAAAAAGTCGTTGTCGGACGAGATGCCGCCCCCAACGCTACCGTTGAACGTGAAGTCTCATCGTCCACCTCTCTCTGACCCCACGGAAAGAAGTCCGGTGAGCAGTCTACGTCAAGTCATGAATCCCTTCCTCGATGACCCGATGCGTTCCAACGCCCAACAATTCGCTGGTACAAGCAGTGGCAACGTTGCTCCTCCACACAGTCGTACTCTACAAGCCAAAGGGTCAGTTGAGCCCATCAACCAAGATTATGATCTGGGTAATGATGCTGGGTTCAATCATCCACTCAGTAAAGTTCGCGACCTGTCGATTCCAAGACGGGAAGCGCTTGCTGAAAGGATCCATCTTATACCTGACGACAGATCATTCTCGAAAATTCATGACAATTCCTTCCTCCACGACGACAGCAGTAACGAGACGAAGATACCTGGTGCAGCCAATGACTCTCAGCTCGCTCGTCAAAATACCGTCAGTCTTGATCAACCACCAACTAGCTTCCCTAGCTCTTCGTCATCGCGCAAGGAGAATCCTCGACCTCGCTCAAAGCCGAACGAGTCTACTGAATCACTACATCAGCGCCGGATCGACTCTGCAAGGAATCGGAACGTGCTCTCCACACGTAATAACAACATGCCTCCATCACAACGCGCTGGTCGCGCAACCCCTGCGAAGTCCGAACCAAAGGATTGGCTCACCCCATCGCAATTGACAAGCAATAAGAACCGTTCGTCTCCCTCTGAATCTACAAGGATACATGACCGTTCTCAGCGCTTGTGGCTACAGCCCGATAGTCCTGAGCCAAAGCTGCGCAAGCTGGACGTTTCTATTCCTGCTGACGGCGCTGAGATCTCTCCTATCAGCGATTATCATTCTGCTTCTTCGGTTCAGAGCGCATCGAAGCCAAGCGACGACATCCACTTCCCTGAGCCAACGTCAGAAGATGCAGCACATAAGCTCAGCGTGGAAATTGATCCAAGCCGACCGAGTGAGGCAGATCGTGCGCAAGCCAAACAAATCTACGACGGCGAAGAGAGCTTGGTGAGCAAACCAATGGCAGCCGCTTGGCTTGGAGAACCAGGTCCAGAACGTATGCGTGTGCGGCAAGCCTACGTCGAGCTCTTTGACTGGCAGGGCCTCAACATCCTTGCTGCTTTACGAGGATTATGCAGTAAGCTGTACCTGAAAGGCGAAGCTCAGCAGGTAGACCGTATACTTGATGCCTTCTCTAATCGCTGGTGCGCCTGCAACCCCAGCCATGGGTTCAAAGCTACAGGTACGTCTGATCACAAGCTCAAAGTGGCCCAGCTAACGGTCAGGCAGATGTCGTGCATACGATCTGCTACTCAGTCTTGATGCTCAACACGGATTTGCATCAGGCGGAGATTGAGACGAAGATGACGCGCCAACAGTTCCTGAAAAACATTCTACCCACCATCCGCCGTGTAGTGACAGATGCTGCTCCAGATGCTTTCACTAATAATCGTGCCTCTACGCTTCCTCCTCCGCGACCATGGGTGGATCCTTCGTACGCCAGTGGCAAGACGCAGACATTTCACGAAACGCACGAAGGCAGGCGGTCATTTGAGGGCCAGAGGCCGATCTATCGACTGTCGCAGCGGCCATCTGATCAAACAGCATACACTTCAGCTCCTCTTACACAGCTGGACTACGCCACTTCTCAGGGTGACAATGGCCCATTCGTGAGAAGTGGATTCCATGGCAAATTGAGTACCTGGGAGAATCAGATTGAGATCATTCTGAAGGACTTCTACGTCTCCATTCGCCAACAACCACTGCCTCTCCATGGAACTGAGACGAACGAGCCTGGTCCGCAAACACCGCATACATCGAACAGCCTTTCCGCCATGACCAATAATATGCTCCGCCGCACACCTAGCATGCTTAGCAAAGCTGGTTCTGAAAACTTGAGCTACAGTCGTGGACGTCAAGGGTCGGAGCAACGGCTTGGCACAGGCAGATGGCAGTCGAAGAATAGGTCCAGGCCTCGTCTCTATCCGGCCTCCACATCAGGGACTTTGGCTTCCAGTCGGCGATCGAGTCTCGATGAGCATTCCTCTGTCACGAGCCCTTCTGTCACCAGTGCCTGGAGCAAATTCTCATCTTTCGGCAAGACCCAGACAACCATCTCCCTTGACTCTTTCGCATCGAACTATCCACAGGGCGACTACCAACAGTCGGTCGGGTTCGCCAATGCTTTGAGCCAAGCTATTATACGAGAAGAAGGTACAGCGGGTGAGGAAGAAACCCTTCGCGCTGCTCCGCTTCTTGAAGATGAGGGTCTGGGGCTTGCAGGTGCGCCATGGGCGAAAGAGGGCATCCTGAAGCACAAACATCATCTTGAGTCGGTCGACAAGAGAGCCAAGGATAGGAATTGGGTTGAGAGCTTCGCTGTCATTGAAAAGGGGTATTTACGTCTATTCTCTTTCAGCATGAACGCCAAATCCCTGCGTCAAAAAGCCAAAAATCAAAGAGCTCCTGGTGGTGTTGTTGGTGGAGGTAATTGGGCAGACAGCGCTGAAACACTTGGCACCTTCCTCCTCCGCCACACCATCGCTAGCAGCCTTCCGCCGCCTGGCTACTCCAAAGCCAGACCTCATGTTTGGGCACTCTCGCTGCCTACAGGCGCGGTCCACCTCTTCCAAGTCGGCACACCGGAGATTGTACGAGAGTTCGTGTCGACGGCGAATTACTGGAGTGCACGCTTGTCCAAAGAGCCACTGGTCGGCGGCATAAGCAACATCGAGTACGGCTGGGGAGAGAATGTCATTGATACTTCCTTTATGAACGTTGAGAAGAGTTCATCCTTCTCGGCCGTCGGCGGCTCAGGACCAAGACCGAGTCTACAGAGCTCAATCAGGAGTGCAAGAAGTTCGATCGATCAAGGAACCTACAGGCCAAGACTACCAGGGGACAGAGCCGTGATTACTGATTGGACGCCGCCGCAACAGAGTATGGTCGCCAGCGTCTTGATGGAAGTAGACCAGCTCAAAGCATTGCACACATACGTGAAGAATATTACGGAAGACTTGGAGAGGCACAACGACCTGAGGGGGGCGATGATACTGGCAGTAAGTACCCATTTCTACGGCCGTCCTTGTAATAACGTGCTGTTACTGACAATTGCGTAGTTCTCTTCGCGCCACCCTAACCATACCAAAGCGCTGGCGAATTGGGAGCGCAAGTCTTCTTACCTATTGCGCGAGATTGTCAAATTCAGGACCTACATCGACAGCTTGCAAGCTGCGCAAGTGCAGAAAGAGAAAGTCTACGCCGGAAGGAACAATTCGGTCGTTGTCGAGAACGCGAGCACTGCAGGGTCCGAGTCGACGCAAACCTGAGTGCGCGGTAAATGGATATTTGTCGGGAGTATGGGTTTTGTAATGGGATACCCGGGCGTGAGTTCTGGCTTGGCTTCTTGATGACATGTACGTTTCTCAGACGGCGATTTCTATTCAACTTTTCGGCTTTGAAAGCTTGGTGGCTTCGCTGCTTGCGATGGGTTTTGGATACCGCGTGGAAAAGCTCGCAGCAGGCACGATTCTTGCGCTATCTAGATTGCTCGCTGGTCGGCAGGCTATGTACCTTTACCTCTTGTCTGGACTCTACCTTTGTAATGGCGGCATCTCGCTCGGTCTGCTGGGTCATCGATTGGGTTATCTACCTTATGATTGGGATGCTTTTTCACCTATCTTTCGCCAACCCAGAGCTGTATGTATTATCAGCACTCGTTCCTTTCCTGCCATGGCCCGATTCTTCTCTCTCGGTTCCATTGCCATCTGCATACATACCGATTTTTGGTGACTTGCCACATAGCTACATACTCACTTTGAGGCGATAAGCGCGCATATAACGTAACATACCTTCCTTCCGCAGTCTTCCTCCCTCACTCAACTCCCTCCCTCTCTCTCTTCTTTTCTTCAATTCCCATCTACCACCATGGAGGAAGAGCAGACGCACCCATCCCATCGAAAAGAAAACCCCCTTTCCCTCCCCTTCCCTTCCCTCCCTTAACCCACCTCTCTCTCTCTCTTTCCATGAGTTTCTCATCCCCCTCCCTCGTCAGCGCCAATATCGTCATCCCTAACCTCCCGATTCGCTCATTAAGCCCGCGAGTAGAATATCGCGCTTCTTCCTTAAGGGGACCACCCCCCCCCCACTTTTTTTTTTTTTTTTTTTTTTGAAGGCAGGGGGGGGCGCTGGTTGAGGATTTCTGTACTCTTCCCACCACCCTCGCCCTTTTTTGTTTGTTCTTTTTTTTGGGGGAGAAGGGGAGAGAGGGGGGAAGCGATGCGATGCGATGCTCTGCGAGGCGAGGTGATCCTCGCTGCCCTGCGTTCTCTGGCTGCTGGATCTTCCCCCCCCCCCCCGGCGCCCTTCCGCTCTGCCTTCTTATGTGTGTGTGTGGTTTTTGTACATGCTTCCTCCGTTACAGAACAGAATCGCGATGTACGTGCAGATGTGAGATAGATTTATCTCATCCGACAGCTCTGAAATAATGAAAGCGGATGAAGGTGAGATGTGTATGTATGTGCGAATGTATGGGTTTTTTCTAGGATCTGTAGGACGACGGCATGACTGGATCGATCGCTATAAAAGTCCAGGTTACGATTTCTTGGGCTGCTAAAGGTTAGGGGGTGGATGCGTTCTTTTTCTTTCTTTCTTCTTCTATTCATTTTTTTTTATTCTTTATTCTCGGTTTACTTTTTGAACCTTTTATATGTATTTTTTTCCTTCCTTGGGTCTCCTGGTTTCTCTTGTTTTTTTAGATTTCCTTTGTGCGGGGGAAGAAAGAAGGGGTATAAGGGGTAGGGAACGGTGGATTGGAGGAAAGAAAGGGGGGAAGGGAAGGAGGAGGAAAGGAGATGGGGAGGAAAAGGAAGGGAAAGAAGGAAGAGGTAGGGGGAAGAGGGAAGAGGGAAGAGGGGGCCATATAGCGATCAGGTAAGATTACTACGCTGCACAAGAGATTTTCTATCTATCTATCTATCTATCCATCCATCCATCCATCTCTACTTCACCCCTTCAAAATCAATAATCTCCCAACTCGGAACCGAAGTTCATCCGTGTTTGTGTTTGTGTTCGGCTTGGGCTTGTTTGTTCGATGTCTTCGCAGGAGGAAAGGGGTCTCTTGAATATATATTTATTTTCTCGTGGCGAATGTGATGATGGCTATGACTGTGACTGTGACTCCACTCCGCGAGGTACGCAAGGTATGAAGAGCGGATTTTGATCACGGAAAGGGGTTGTAGGTGGAGGTGGAGGTGCAGGTGTCATGTGGTTTCATGTGTGGTTTCGTGGGTGGTTTTCATGTGTGGTTTCTTGTGGAGATATGTATCCTTTGCTAAAGTAAGGTAGGTAGGGAGGCAGATACCACCGCTCCGCTAAATTCATTGTGTTGCCTGAGATATAGTACGTATGTGTGTATTTATTGGATCCATTTTCCCAGCATCCCTTCCTCTTTCCTTCCCGTACGCTCGTACGCCCATCCATACGCCCATCACTTCCCTACCCAATTCACCGCCCACCACCGAACTATTTCCTCCCCCTTTCTTTGAAGATAATGCAGCAATCGCGCGCAATTCATTCATTCGACGTCGTGATTTGGCTTCACGGCACGGCTCGGGTATTGCGACCTCGAAGAACACCCTTCCTCTGCTACTACTTTTAATGCGTAGACCTCTGCGTATCTAGCTGCTGTGAAGGTTGCAGCTGTTTTTGTCTTGCGGTCGTGTTTTGTGTGTAGTGATCGTGCTGGTTGCGTAGGCATAATCGGGGGTGGAGAGTATGAGGGCTTGTTGGCCGTGTGATGTGTGAAGCTGTGGATGAGCGTGGATTGTAATTGGCGAGACTGTAATTTGGCGAGAGGTTGGTGCTGGGAAGGTGGCAGGGTCGAAGGGTGGAAAGGTGGTTGAGATATGTGTTTCGTGTTCGTAGGTGAGGCTGAGAGGTTTGTTATGAAAGGAGTGAGGTGAGCTGGTGCCAGAGCTAACTTGTTGGGTTTCGAGTGCTGCTTGGATGACCGTTCAGCGTTACCGAGGGTTGCATCAATCGTCATCTGTCTGGTTGTCTTCGCTTGGTCTGTCACTTCGTGGAAAACAGTTCCTTAGCTTCACCACCTTGGGTATATCGGTGGAGTACCATACGAGTCGAACAAGGGGAACCTCCCCTCTCCCTACGCGCAAACTCCACTCCATCCCCTCCCTTTGCCATCAAGTTAAAGAGTCTCATCCGCATCCACACCCATCCTCGAAGCATGCCAGTCCGCCGCCAACCACTTTACCCTCTCAAAATCCACTAGCGTCGCCTTCTCATCCGGCCCCAAACGATACGCCACCGAATGCCACTCCTCCACATCCTGCATACCCCTTGCAGAAACCATAGCCATTCGCGCAGCCTTCAGCCGGCCTCGAGATAGGAAGCTGAGAGCGTCGCCTACGATGACGGCTGCGCACCCGCTTGGAGGATTAATGGGGATGTATCTTGGTTTCGATTTGGGTGTCTGGGGATCGGCTGGCCGGAAGAGATGGAGAGACGGTGGCGGGTTGAAGAGGATCAAGAGGGTTCCGGGGTCGGTGTGGGGTTCTACGTTGTCGGCGGCGTTTCGGGTCGTGGGAGTGCATTTTGAGAGAATGAGGGATGATGTATTGGAGTGGCCTTCTGTGTGGGCGAGTCGTAGATCCTTGTTCGAAAGGGCAACGGCGAGGTGGTCGAGGAGGCTCAGCCCGATGGAGTGGAAGCGCGCTATTGCATAGTAGTCGAATAATTTGTCGAAGATGAGAGGTGGGAGGTGGTTGCGGAAGTGGGCAGGGTCGTCGACTGCGTTGCCGGTGATCTGTTGGGGAACAATGTTAGGGAGGTATGGTAGTAAGGGGATTCGGGAGGAGTACGAGCCAATCTTCTTCAAGCGGTAAATCTCCAGCTAGAACCCCATGGAACTTGCCAGTGCCTTTGTACCTGTGGAGACGCTAAGCAAGCTCCTCTCACAGAAGATCGTGCTAACCAGCAGGAGTTCTCACCCCGTTGTGCCAAGTGGCAAGATGTTGTCAATTTCAAAGCCTAGCTTTTCCACGTCCGCAAGAGCATGTAGCTTTTTTGAATGCTCCAGATACTTTGTGATATTGAGCTCATCCTGTGGCTTAGTAGCATCTTGGCCCGTCATATCGAGGTAGAATATCCCGTCATGGCGACATGCTCTACAGCAAATCGTCAAAAGTCAGCACTCTCGCTGGGGTATAACCTTGGGGCATGCATTTTGGGTACGCAAATGTGAGAAAATGGGGATTCTGAGCTGGAAACACCTACTGGCTCATCATCAATTTCGCAGCGGCAATTCTGTGGAGGAGGCCGTGAAAGGATACAATGGTGATTTTTGCATTACGCCCTTGGGAGGCCGCAACATTCGCCTCCCATGACGAAGGCTCACTTTTCCGAGAAGAAGCGGGAGATGGAAGGCTTGTAAGGCCTTTGGGAAACAGCATTCTGTGATTTTGTTTGATGGCTTGCAAATGTTGTTGAGGCGATATAGAGGATGGCCTGCTCGTTTTGCAGTGGAAGAAATCATCATGTGAGAGTAGAGGTATTCCGCAAAGTGTTAAGGTGGCGAGTGAATTAGAAGTGTACGATGTGAGGGGAGTTTGCCCAAGCCGAGGGGTTCTCTTACCGCTCCGAGAACACCGTGCTGCATTGTCACCCGACTCTGCACCTATGTTCAAGGCATTGTATATTGGTGTATCATTTCCATAAAGATGGACCTATTGCTTGATTCACTTTTGTTTTCAACTTGCCCAGAGCGAAGCGCCCAATCGCCGCCGATCAGGTTCTTCTCGCCTATGTCCATCTTCATCATTAAACAAAACAACAAATCGGCGGCAAGTAGCCGTAAAGCCCAAGCCAATTGTGAGGAGTCATCCACCACTCGATATAGAGTGTCCCTGCTGACAGGACAGCGTCGGCCGAAGCTAGTTCCGCTTCAACCCAATCGGATTGGCCAACCAAGCGAATTGAGAGAAACGAATAGGACCACTCGTACTCCATTCCTAATTCCTAAAACTCCTGCAGCATGTATATGGCTGTAGAAGACTCTCTTCGAATGATGATAATCATTCTGGCATCATGTACACGTTCACAAACATTTCGAAGCCTCACTTTGGCAGAGCTCGGTCCACTACCCCTTCCGAACCGAAAAAAGTGGCTCTCACAATCACACTGGAGCACTTCGATAACCTATCTGTACCCAAGACTTTCGCAACAGGAGATGAAGTCGGAGGCTATGTAAGCATGGAGATGCCTGAGAGCACTGAGTTCGACGCCGTCTCCATAACCCTCGAAGGTAGCGGGCCAACGTCTTTGTGTCACCACCTCCCAAATCCAGTTGGGCAACACGTCTTTGACTGGGGACTAATGCGAGGCTAACAGGAACGGCCACGACGTTCGTGAGACCGCCCTTGCTGTCTCCTGGGGGCAATAATCGCGACCATAAGAATTCGCAGACGTTTCTTACCTTGAAAGAGCCCGTGGACAGGTCTGAGCTCCGTAGAATCAGGACAATGGAGGTTGGATGGTTTTACAAGATCCCGTTCCGGTTCGAGGTACCACCGGACCAAAGGAAGCCGGCCGAGTGGCAGGCAATATTGCGAGAGAGCGTGAGACAAGCTCAGCTCAAGCTTCCACCAAGCTACGAGAAGAACTCGGTCCCCAGCACGGCACCGAACATCGTCTCCATCTCGTACTGCATTAAAGCGAAGCTCCTGAGAGACGGAACGGAAAAATCGCTTGGAGAAACATCACGAGCGATAAGAATCATGCCCATCGTCAAAGAAGAGCCGCCCTTACAGATCTCCAGCACCCTAGGCAAAGAAAGTGTCGCAGCGACGACGGTATATTTGGAGGGGAAAGCATGGACTGGTAGTCAGGGGAAGATGGAAATGGAGGTGGCTCAGCCAAAGGCTCTGTGCGTGCCCATCTCGACAGGCTACGATACGTGCCAGAAGGAGACGGTAGAGACAAGGGCGGAGATGAAGTTGAGATTCGAGCCGATCGAAGTCAATGGCCTTCCTCCTAAGCTGACGAGGATCACGGCCAAGCTCCGAGCGGCAACACGGGTGTCTAGCAACTTGATGTTGGACTGTCCATACCGGATCGGTACGAGGGCAGACGGGACTGACGACGGACTGTCGATCGAAACGATACCGCTGGCTGGGGGAACTGTGCAAGAAGTGAAGTGGCAGCGTGACTTGGCTGTAGAGAAGCGAGATACAAGCTCGTCTGACCAAGTCGGGGGTCGCAGATATCTGACGACTGTTCTCCCATTGCGAGTGATGCTGCCTCTGAAGAAGCATTACCTCCCGACATTTTACTCGGCTCTAATCTCCCACTTCTATGTAGTCGTGCTTGTCTTGAACTTCCGGATGCATGGGGATGTCATGGGCCCGAAGAAGGGAAGCATGCGGCTTGAAGTTCCCATCCAGGTCTCATCCGAGCTCTTTGTCAACCGGGACTCGCATTTCTCCGATGACTCGGATGGTGAAGGGGGTTGAAAGATATAGCTAGAGAGCGCATGCAGTCCATGTTAGAAACACATAATGGTAGAGATGCGAGGCATGATGATAATCGCCACCTGATACCGCATTGAGGCGACTGTTCCTAAAGAGGAGACGGGATGAAAGTGTTTGTGTGAGGTGACTTGAGAGGTTGGGATAAGAAGCAATGCCAGCAGCACGAAGCGCCAAGACCCGGCCAAGATCGGCCACGATTTAATAAGGAGAGTGAGTGCAAGGGCTTTAAGCCTCAAGTGGAAAGGCGCGGTTTTTGATGAATTAAAGTATTGCATGTGATGTGATTCCAAATTATTAGTCCAACCGGAACTGGCCGACTATACTTGTAATTATTCCCATCAAATTCATCAATCACCGACAAGGCGTTCCTGGCGTTTTGATAAGAAGAAGATACCTAAAAGAAGAAAGAAGAAAGAAGAAAAAAGAAAAACCAGATAAGATTGTGGGGAGATTTCCACTGCAGCACAGTGTGTATCTCCAATCTGGATCTTGGGAATCGGTTCCCTCATGGTCAAAAAGTATCTTGCGCGCCTATACTTGACACAAAAATACTCGGTAGCATTACAGACGTTCACGATTGAAGCACATGGCGATCGCATGTTGACTATCTTTTTTGCCACCCGTTATCCCTTGGCTGATCCGTCTTGTCCTGCCTTGCCGCCACTTCCACTTTCCTCCTCAGCATCCCGGCTTCTTTACGTGGGATGGGAAGGGAAGGCATCGTGATCAATGGCTAGTGGAAGGATGTCGCATCTCTTTTCAAATCGGCAGTCTCCTAGCTCTCACCTCTAATGTCTCTATCTACGACAGTACCTTCCTTGACCCGTACGAGTTACCGTTCAAGGGCTAAAAGCCGCACGCTTGAGGATGGAACAGCCATGTGATTGGTGAAATAGGGCCGAGGCGTAAGGGAGATAATGTTGTAGGAGTCGGAAGACATGCGACGAGCGGCTTAGAGGCCGCTGCACAATCGGGCTCTTGACCTTTTTATGGTCTAGCACGGTGTATATAACCGATCATCCTGCAGATCTAGTTCTGATTGGGTAAAATAAGCGAGATGCATTATCAGCAACTAAGGAGGCATTATATGTAGGCAAGGGGTGGGGTTTTTCGCTAGAGCAAGCAAGAGCTAGATGCTTATTGGGACTCGGGGAAAGCGGTCGAGTGGGGTAGCTGCACCCGATAGACCGAGGGAAGCTGCAGCTGGCTCCCTTTCTCTTATCTTTTCATCTTCCATTCGCTCATGCTCGCATCAAGACTATTTTACTTATTACTATATAAGGGTAATCAAATAAAAGACCGTCTTTACAAGGCCATACACCTCTTTGCCAACCTCTTGGAATATGCCCCACCCGCATATCCAACTTCTCAATCAACCAGGCTACCACTACTATCCTTAGCTCAAAAGACTTGTCTTATTTCAAAACTGGCCCCGCCCACTCTTCTATCTCTTCCCCTTTGCCTCTTTTACATAACAGCCTCCCCGCCCCCGGTGTCGTGTGCTACCTTCCTTCTTCTCCACCTCCTCCCCACCTCCTCCTTCCCTTGACGTCACAACCTCTTCTACCGCAACCATGGATGCGAAAGAGAAGGGCGTAATCGATGAAGCCTACGACAGTAATGGCAGTCGCGATGCCGATTTCGACCCTGAGCCTGCCGCCGCTGGAGGTCTCAGGCGCGACCTCAAAGGCCGCCACATGCAGATGATAGCTATCGGTATATCCTACCAAACATAACAAAGCCCACCAAGATGCACAACTTTTCCTGACAGTTGGGAACAACAGGTGGTTCCATTGGTGCTGGTCTCTTCGTCGGTTCGGGGTCATCATTTAACAATGGTGGCCCCGGCAGTGTGGTATGTGACCTGCAGCAAGCAATCCTCTGCGCAAGACTTGTATGCCTGACTGTGTGTTCTAGCTCATCGGTTTCATCATTGTCGGTTTCATGTTGCTCTTTACCGTGCAAGCTTTGGGAGAGCTTGCCGTCCTCTACCCCGTCAACGGCGCCTTCTTCACCTACGGTTGCAGGTTCATCGACGAAGCTTGGTACGAACTCAAAATACTATGAATGGGTGAATAATGGGTGAATAACATACGTTGGCAGGGGCTTCGCCATGGGCTGGGATTATGCAATAGGCTGGCTGACCGTGCTACCCTTCGAAATCACCGCTGCTGGTATCACAATCTCTTTTTGGAAGGAGCTCAACATTGGCATTTGGATCGCGGTTTTCCTCTTCCTCCTCTGCATCGTCCAGTTCTTCGGTGTGCGAGGATACGGTGAAGGTGAGTTCATCGGCCCCTTTCAAATTTGCTGGCCTTTGGTAGCTGACAGCCCGCGGTTGATAGTCGAATTCGTTCTCGGCTGTATCAAAGTCGCAGCCGTCGTCGGTTTCATCATTTTCGCCATCGTTGTTGACGTTGGAGGTGTCCACACCAGTGTCAACCGCGGCTACCTGGGCGCTCACTACTGGCACGATCCGGGCGCGTTCAAAAATGGCTTCAAAGGGTTCTGCTCCGTCTTCGTCAACGCCTCTTTCGCTTTTGGCGGGACCGAGCTTGTCGGTCTTGCTGCTGCTGAGGCCGCTGACCCCCGAAAGTCTCTCCCGACTGCCACCAAGCAAGTGTTTTGGCGCATCACGGGTTTCTATGTCATCTCGCTCTTCATGGTCGGCTTGATTCTTCCTTCTGACGACCCCAGACTCCTCGGCTCGTCCGGGGCCAATACCAAGGCTTCGCCATTCGTGCTCGCAATCCAAATGGCTGGTGTCAGCGGTCTTCCCTCGGTCTTCAACGCCGTCATCACCATATCCGTCCTAAGCGTTGCGAATTCTTGTACCTTTGGCTCTACACGTACCATGCAAGCCCTTGCAGCGAGGGGCATGGGCCCAAAGTTCCTCATGTACATTGATAGCAAAGGTCGCCCCCTCTGGTGTGTTGTCATTCAGCTCGTCTTCGGTCTCCTCGCCTTCGTCAACGAAGCCAGCGCTGGCTCTACCTTCTTCAGTTGGCTCCTCTCTCTCTCTGGTCTTTCATACTTCTTTGTCTGGGGCAGCATCTGTCTTTCCCATATCCGTTTCCGCCATGGCTGGATGGTACAGGGACACACCTTGGATGAACTGCCATTCCAGGCTCAGTTCGGTATTATCGGCAGTTACATTGGCTTCTTCCTGAACTGCATCGCCCTCATTGCCACTTTTTACGTGTCTCTCTTTGTAAGTCGCCCTTTTTCTTTGCCCGAACTATTTGAAGACTTTGCTGATTTTGATCGCAGCCACCCGGCGGTTCTACCACCGCCACCAACTTCTTCCAAGAATATCTCGCGGGGCCCATTGTCATTGCGCTCTTCATCTTTTGGAAAATCTACTCCAAGAACAAGGGCGGCTTCTTCGTGCGAGCACAGAACATGGATCTGTTGACGGGTATGCGGACGTTCGAGTTGGACCCGTTGGACGACGCGGCCACAAAACGGGACAAGAACATCTTTGTACGCGTGATGAGGAGTGTTATTTAATCTGCTGCTGCCTGTACAGTTGAGCGTGGGATTGCGAGCTTTTGTCATTGGGGGGTTGGCAATCTGTAAGCGGGTTGTAGATGGTTCGATATATCTTGCATCTTCAGCATATCTATCTATCTATTCAAATAAGAACCAAACCTTAACCTTGTTATATATTATATTTTCTCAGCGCACACACACACACTCTCTCTCTCGCTACATACATGACGCTGTTCTCCCACACAGGCCCTCTTTCTCCAGTCATTGTGCAGCATACTCAAGGATATTAAGTATCAAGTACGCGAACCAAGGTAATGTACTCGTACCTGCCATCAGGTAACATTTTTCCGCCAAATCACTTCATTACCCCCAAACCCCACCCCCTCCTCATTTACCCTCCCCCCCCGGTCCCCCTCAAAACTCAAAAGCCGGCCGTCGTATCCTTGCACTACGCATCTCGCTTCTCCGCATCTCGATTTTCGAATCCTTGATGAGGGGGGATGAGCGATGTATGACTTACCGCCCCCTACTCTACTCTACTTCCATGTTTGGGTGTCGGGAGTTTGTGTGATTGAGATTTTGAGAAGTGGAACGATGTGGTGTGATGGATGGATGGATGGGTGGATGGATGGGGTTAGGTTGGGTTGGGAATACTGGGCTCGCTGTGGTGAGGTAAGGTATATGTAGGGGGTTTAGGGGGTTAGGGGGTAGGGGGTAGGGGGGTTATGAAGGGTGGGTAGGGTAGGGTAGGGTAGGGTAGGGTAGGGTAGGTAGGGCAGGTAGGGTAGGGTATGAAGGGTGGGTGGGTAGGGAGTGTGAGGGAGAGGGAAGAAGGAGAGGGGGGGAGGGGGGGGGAGGGGGGGGAGGGAGGCTGTAAGGGAGGTTTGGGTAGGAAGGGTAGGAAGGGTAGGAAGGGAGTGTGAAGGAGAGGGAAGAAGGAGAGGGGGGGGAGGGGGGTTGTAAGGGAGGTTTGGGTATGAAGGGTAGGAAGGGTGGTTTGGGTCTGTGGTGGGTGGTTGGTGCTTGGTGCTTGGTACTGGCTCGGAGGGAGTGTTTGGGGGTGGGTAGGTAGGTAGGTAGAGGTGTTGGTGGGGTTGGGTAGGTGGAGTGTTGTTAGGTTGGGGCTGGGGTTGGCGTTGAGGTTGGTGTTAGTGTTACTACTAAGGAGCGAGGGGGCCGAGGGGGCCGAGAGGGAAGGAAGAGGGAGAGGGAGAGGGAGAGGGAGAGAGAGAGGGAGAGAGAGAGGGAGGTGAAGGTGAGGGAGGTGAATTTGAGGGAGTGATTGCTTGTGTGCGTGGGTTATAGGATGGAAGAGGGGATGTGGACTGGATAGGTGAGTGGAAAGGGAAGGAGTGTGGGGGGATTTTAAGTTTTAGATGCAGTCGTTTTCGAGGGGATGGGGGTTTTTGAATGGTATAACGGGTGTTTGGTACTGTGATACGTAGGGTTCTTGGACTTGGGCGTTGGGTTAGGATTGGATGCTGCATTGTCGCGTTCGTGATGAAGGAGGGCATCGCTTTTTGTTTTTTGTTTTCGAGAATTTCATGCTAGGATATGGCGGTTTTGGCTTTTGGGGATATTGTTTACGGCCAACGTAGGTAGCGAACTCGCTCTGCTCTCACACCTTCTCACCTATGTCTCATTCACCGCTTCACCCCCACGAGACTTCGGACGGTACCCACCCATCCCCATCCACTTCGACAACCCTCGTAAAACTCCCGTTGGAATCGGCAGCTTTCCAAACCCCTCCTCTACTATGCCTTCTCCTTCAGCAGCACCGCCATGCTCCTCGTCCCCGTCTTGACCACCTCGCAGCAGATACCAACCAAACAGTGGCATCTCTACCATCACGGTCACCTAACCTGTCTCGGTGTCGGCTGCGTATGGTTTCTGGTCCCCATGCGCGGTGCGTGCATACGTACGAGGGCGGTCGTTGGTGTCGCGATAAGGTGTATGTTTTGTGTTAAAGGGTTCGAGGAAGGGAGAGAGGCAAGTGGTGGGCGGTTGCGAGGTTTATGCTTATCTTTACGTTAACGGCGGCGTCGGTGAAGGTTGCGGTGATGAGGGTGGCGGTCTTTTGCGAAGGGGGTTCTTGGTTGGGGAAGGGGCAGAGTTTTAGTGTTGTGGAGGAGGATACGGAGCTGCGGGGTTGGATTGTTGATATCGTTGCTTTTGCGCTGGAGAAGGTGATGCGGAGGGATCGGGATGGGGGATGTGGGATGTGTTGTTCTTGGGTTACTGATTTCGGTGAGGAGAGGAGGTGGGTTTGGAGATTTGGCGGGTTTCCTCGAAGTTCGATCAACTCTGCTCCGACCAAGTCCCTTAGCAAATGTCGACCACCTAAGTCGTGGTACTCATCCTTTAACCCCCTGAACTTTGCGATGTTCTGACCGTCGGTTGAAACATCACACAAGAGCCTCAGGCTCCACGGAAGGCGTAAGAAATTGGCACCATAAGACGCAAAGACCCCCTCACATGCACGCCGATTTGAGGCCTCGACCGCGAATGTTTCGCGGGAGGCGGTCGAGATCCTTCGGCGAAAGGATTCGAAGATTGCCAAACCTCTTCCAGTTGTAAGAATTTGGAGCATCCATATCATGCCGGGTATTACCATTGCTAGCTTCTTGTCTGGCGCTCGAAAAGTACCTACATATGGCCAATTGGCATTGATTACTTTAAGGCACGGTAGTAGACTATTGGCGAGTGGAAGGAAGAAGATATTAAGCTTGAGAATTTGAGGAGTTGCGTGGATACTCGCCGTCAGACTGCCCGTAGTGGTCGGCGTTGGAGAGCGAAGCGGAATGATATGTCATCATTTTGGATGTCGTCTGACACAGGGAGTGGGTTGATCTAGGTCTTAGGTTCTCGTCCTTAAGGTAGAGTATCTGGCATTTGGTCCATTCAGGTTAGAGTAAAGTAGACAGAGGTCCGAAATCTCGGCCTTTTACCTCTCTTCCTCGCAGTGTTGGCAACGGTGCATCAGCTAACTACTCCACCAGCAGTTGACAGTTGGTATGGATTTTGATCTGATAATCAACTAGCTCGCTAATAGCTTGGGCGATTGATAATATCGACTTTGGATGATCGAGGTTTTGATCGTCTCAAGTCGGATGAGTTATAGGGCTGAGACTCAGCCCTATATCTGTGTATTAATCAGAGCGGAACTTCTGAAATATCTCTACTATCACTTATACCAATATTTTTGACAGTTGGTTTTGTATATCTGATAGTTGGTATAGTGTCAGTATTTATACCTAGCAGTCAGTGCAGTTTGGTCCTGAACACCCACGATTTCAACTATTGTCAGCACCGCTTCATCGCCTTGATATAGGCTCAGGCGATTAAGCCGCTGACTTCAGGCCCATAAAGCCTTACGTTCTTTGAAGTTCCTATAGGGGCTGTGATTTTGCAAGTATCGCAGACTATGTGTAGGGTGAATGGATGTAGTTGATTTCGCTAAAGAAGGGTGGACAAGATTTAGCGCCTTTTCCCTCTCATTGGGCTTTATTGCTGCAGTATGACTGCATCAGGCTGCCAAGTGCAGTGAGGCTGAGGCTACCCTGACATCATGCGGCACCTCTAGACTCACAGACTGTGCCTCTTCATCTTATATACTGCATCACATCTTTCAAAGCTTTTTTTGGAGTATTTCCACTTTGTGCACCTCGAATTTTGACCGTGAACGTTACAATCTTTTGGCCTCCGAATGGGTCGTCTATGTTGTACAAGGCTGAGATAGCCTATGCCTTGGTCTCAGTCGAGCTCTTTACTTTTCTCGGCCAGCGAGATTCATGCTTCTGTCTGTACAGTGTCTGCCGCTTACCGCGCTATCTTGCCATAGCACTGCAAGAAAGTGACCCCTCAACCTAGATTTGCCAAACGACGGCCTTGTCTGTTGATTGGAAGACTCCTCGGAATTCTTGAAGCAGGGAGTCAAATGGATCCATTTTCTCTGACTGTTGGTATCCTCACTATTGTTGGTACAGGGAGTAGCATTGGCAAAGGTCTCAAGAAGGTAATATCCGCTAGACGCCAACCCAATATTCTTCTAGAGCTCAACAATGAAGTTACCGATCTCCAATATGTGGTTCAAGATGTCAACGACCTTCTTCGGCACCAGGCCCAAACCGCTGGAGAGGATCGAGGGCCCTTGTCGAGCCATGCGAGCCTTACCTCGGCTCTTGAACACGTAAAGGAAACACTATTGGCTTTAGAGTCATTGGTAGCGTATGAGCTCACCACTGTCGACAGTCGTAATGGACGGACGAAACTAGATCGGATTAGGTGGCTCAGAGTCGAACCACAGGTAAAAAGTCTGAAAGATGTCATTCGAAGTGACAGAGTCCGCTTATTATCAGCTCTGAGCCTTCTGGCATCGTAAGGCCTTCTTCCGGTGCTGTACGTATTGGGTCCCCATGCTGACTCTGGGAAGATCCAGTTCCCTGGGGCTGCATAATCAGATGCGAAGAATATACGTCAGGATGGAAACGATGAAGGTCCAAGTTACCGAAACCGGCGAGGCTTCCAGAGGACAGGATGGCGGACAGACACTGGAGCTCCGAGGCTCTGAGCAGGCTGTAACCGATCAATTCTTCCAGAACGAAAACCAAACCTCCGAACCGTCGGACACAGATACAGACCTGGAAGCATTTGCGATGTCCTCGAGACTCTATCAATCCCAATCTCCACAGTCAGAGGCTTTGGTAAAACCTTACGCGGCAATCTTCGATCTTTCTCAGAGCCTGTGTGAGCCAGACTGCAGTTGTGCATGCCATGAAGGGGGCAGAATCAGGAGTCCCCGCTATCTAAATGCCATTTTTGGTTCGCTCTTGATAGGGTACAGGGCACAGCCATGGGTGACAGCCAAATGCAACAGCTCTGACTGCCGAGGTCGTTTGATCTATGTCACTTACACATACGCTTTTCCTCCATGGTTACTGGATAGGATAGTGACATTTAGGATAGCATACGACCAATCCAGGGGGCCAGAACTCTGTGTCAGACTTCCGAGAGTGCGTTCTCGCGGCGACAGTATATTCACTGCGGCCAGTATGTACATGCCACACGAGAAGGAGGCAGCCATCCAACACATAAAACTTCTTTTGACTAACGGAGAAGCATCGGTACTTGACGTAGACCCGTATGGCCATACTGCACTTCAGGTGAGGAGCAAGCTGTCCTCTGCACATAGTCCTGTAGGTGACCTAATGAACAGTGGGCTGTTATGACTGGAAACTATGACACCGCCAGATTCCTGATAACGGCTGGCTCCGATATTTTCTATGAAAACTCTCAGGGATGGTAAGTATCGTCTAGAATATCTCTAGTATTCTGTCATGCTGATAGCGATTTAGCTCCGCTTATAACTTAGCGTTTCAAAAAAGCCGCAACCTGTTTACCGCTCTATTCGGTCATCGGCCGAATCTGACTCTACTCAGACTTCCAAAATTGATAAGAACCTATCTTTTCGCCCCTCGCGAATCTTTTGATAGTGTCCTGACTATGATCCCACGGTCTGCGGTTGACGATGTGGACGCAAATGGAGATACGGCCCTGTCTTGGGCAGTAAAGTGGCGTGATTCCGGTTCTGTAAAACAACTTCTTCTTTGTGGATCAGACCCTGGACACGTAAATTCCTCATTTGGTCGGACTCCTCTGCAACTAGCCGTTTTGTTAGGGGACGTTGCTGTTGTGCAGTTATTGCTAGCTGCCAAAGTAGACGTCAATTCTAAGAATATCTGGGGGACAACGCCATTATTTTTGGCTGCTTGTAAATATGAAGACACAAAAATCACGGAGCTGATTCTAGCTCATGGGGCAAGCATCGAATGCCAGGACAATAATGGATTCAGGCCATTGCATTACGCAGCATTCCTCAACAGACCAGCGAACCTTCGGATTTTGTTGGACAGAAGTGCCAACATAAATGCAGCAACTAAATCTGGGAAGACTGCTTTGATGCTTGGTGTGGCCTACAACGCTCATGAGGCTTTGAGGGTCTTGCTGCGCGACGAGGCGCTTGAATTCAATGTTAAAGACTCTGTAGGGGACTCTGTGCTAGATTGTGCTGCTCTTCGGGGGGATCTGGAGACATTGGATCTACTTCAAGCTTCACGCCATATAAAAGGACTTGATTTAGACGACAGCAACGCCCTAGGTTATGCAATGTGGCGAAGAGACGATAATCAGGCCTGGTCGTTACGGATGATTGAACCCCCGGACAACGACCCACAGTTGTGGTATTTAACCTTTGAAGTGCTCTGGTCCAGCATACTTGAGGCCCAGCGACGTGACCTCGAAGGGGATCCCGAGCCAGGGGAAGGGTTCGTTGAAGAGGGGCTGACGGATGATGCCGAAGACTCAGACTCACACGTCTGGGAAGACGCTCAGGAGGACCTAGATGAATCTCTTGCATAAAAAGCAGACTGTTAGTGGTAGAATGGAAGCTTTGGTATGCGTGGCTATACGCTGTTGGGATGTGCACTTTCTGGCTTTTAATTGGTATCAGGATGGGTTTCGAGGTTTTGATAATTTAGGATTCAATTTGAGGGCTGATCTACGCTGATAGGGGTGTTGGGTTCAGACTTCGAAGTGCGATGGGGGTCTTTATTCTGGGGATCATTGGCAGATGGGCTTTCCTTTTTTGGATGGAGCTATTCGAGGCCACAGTTGCAGAATGAAGAAGGGTTGAAGGCGGAGTTGTCTGGTGAATAGCATATTCTGAAAGTTTTCTTCTTTGATCTGCTAAATTATTACTCTTAGGGATGCAATCGATCTGCAGACAAGTGTCCTCGGTGGTTGATGAATGAACTTTATATCGAAGTATTTGATACCTACCTTCTTTCTGTGCCATTGTACGGCCTCCAGCCCCACCACCACCACCCAAAAATTGAAGCAGTTCCCCAAATGCATAAGACCGTTCCCGAAAATCAAATCTCCGCCTCGCTCCACACATACACACACACACACGCGCGCGCGCGACCCATATATATTCTTCCTTTTAGTGCCTTCCCTTCTTCGACTCCCTCAAGACCTCGCATCCTAGCTAATGTATATATGCCTCTATATATGACGGGCGTTTTCATCGCCCCTTTTGGAAGACAGTGTTTCTGCTGGTCTGTGTGCTGTGCTGTAATGTTTGTTGTATGGAAAGAAAGAAGATGGGTAGATGGGCAGATAAGAAAGATTGAGAGAATGAAATGAATGGATGCACGGATTGCAAGGGGAGATTGGGGGGTGTTTGAAGGGGAGGGAGGGGAGGGGGGATGTTGTGTGGTTGGCTATGATATGTGCACCCTCTGTTCCCCGAATCCTTTGTTCTCTTTCTTTTCTTTTGTTTATGTTTACACGCTACGGTGCCCCCCTTTCCCTTTCCCAGCTTGCTGATGCGGGGGAAAAACGGACTGGACATGAAAGTAAAGCTTTCACTAGAATTCATATGGATAATTTCCTTCACGCAGGCAGAAGCGTCAATTTTATCCCGTACCTATCTCTACTTCTCCTTTGTTTCAAATTCATACCCACGGCTTCCCGGTACCCAAAATCAGAAGATTACCCTCTCCCCTCCCTTTTCCCCTTTCCATCATCCTATTCCCATCCCCATTTCTCTAGCACAGCAAATCCAAGAACTCATTTCTCCAAATCATACCCAGGAGATCGAAACCAGGGCCCTTCGCATTTGCGAGAAGGGGGAGAGAGAGGAGGGTGGAGAGGGGGAAGGTATATGTATTGCTAATCATAGACATTAGAGAGGAAACGGGATGAATGGAGGACTAGTGCGGGAGTGATGAGTGTGTGCTTCTCCCCCTTTTTCCTACCCCTGAGCGGGCATTCGACTTCTCAATCTCACAGTCAAATCAAGGCGCTAGTCGAAACTTTTATGCTATCGTACCGGGATATCATATATCTCAAACAAATGTCTTTGTCAACTCTGCAAACCAAAACCGAAGCAAAACCACACGAACCCAAACCAAACCAGACCAGACCAACCCAAACCAAACCAAACCAAATAAACCCCCAGCAAGGACTGGCACCTCTATGTGGTGTTGGGGACTAGTAGCCCATTGAAAAGGCGAAGCTAAGTTCAGTCCACACAAAATCTATGGGATATCAATGGATCTCGCAGTGGTGAAATTGAGTACTATTCTTCTATAAATTTATGAAGTGGGCCTAAAGACTTCGTAAAAAGATATTTAGGGACTATGCTGAGCATAATTCTCGATAGTCAGTCTCCCTTTACGAACTAGGATATTCTACGACTACTCCTAATAAGAGACTCTATTTATCAGAACCACATAAAGATAGGATTCTTCACCACAACGGCCTCTATATAGGGTTATACCCTATCGCGGTTGTATGATAAAACAGTATAAGAGAGAGAGTGTGTGTGGGGTTCGAGTCCCCAACGAGTCTGGTCTACGGGTCGTAGCTCTCGCCACTCTATAAAACAAATATAAGGCACCAAACCAAACAAAAGTCTATCCCTAACAACCCCACACCTTATCATCACCTTCTCGCCACGTCCCTCAATTGAGGGTCGTGGACAGAAGAGCCCGAGTAGCGCTTATACGAGGAAGGATGAAATGACCGGTATGGTAGAGAGGGGCGGGAGTTTGAGTGGGGGTATGTACAGGAAGGAAGGAAGGGAGGCTGAATGGAATAAGGCTGAATGATTTGCGAGTGAGTGAATTAGTGAGTGGATGTGAGTAGAGGGTCGTTGAAGATGGATGGAGGGAGGACGGGTTTCTGATTGGCGTTTGTGTTAGTGGAGAGGGGGCGGGTTTGGTATTGGCAGGGAAGGCCGTTAGGCGATTGAGAAGGATGTAGAAGGAAGAGAGCGTCGAATTGGACATGCCGGTTCTTTCGAAATTGGAAGAGTGGGAGTGTATGGTGCTGGAGAGAGAGCGATTAATAGGTCTTGTTCGAGAAATTTCGGGCAAGGATGTTTACAGTCTCGATCCTAGTATATATAAATGCGCACCTATGTACAATCTATTCACCCAGACAGCAACACACGCAAGCGGCACAATTCAAATTACCTTTGCATCTGCCCTCAAGCACACCCTTACTCCCCCACCTCTCTCCTTAACCCTCTTTTTCTACTCCCTGCACCGCCTTCCTGATAGACCCTCACATAATTAACAAGCCAATACGCGTCCGTAAACGCGCTCGGATTCTGCTGCACATAGGCCTCACACGTCCCCGCCTTCTCCTGACAACTGCTCTCGGTCCAATCCTGTCCAGCCCACGCCCCACAAAACGTGGTGTCGAAAACCAGATTCATGTTCTGGAAATGGCTGTCGATGTTGCAGTTTCCGGCGTAGTGCGCGAGCGGGGTACCCCATTTGCTTGCGTCGGGGGTGTTGGCGGTGATGTCGGCGGGTATGTTTTGGCGCGGGAAGAACCAGATGGAGATTGCGTTGCTGGTCCATTCGGTTGCGTAGACGCCGCCGCCGATGGCGTTGAAGCCGGCGCCGAAGTTGGAGGTGTCGGTGGATAGGATGCCGCATCCTGCATTCTTGGGCTGCTCGGGGGCGTTGGTGTCGCAGTCTGTGGTGTTGGCGGTGCCTGACATGCCCATCTTTTGGATGGAGCAGCCGCTGGAAGTGTGGAGAGTCATTGTATTCGTCGTTGCACCATTGACGCCTTCGATGATGTCGATTTCACCCATCGCTGGCCAGTTGGGTCCTACGAGCCAGAAAGCGGGCCAAACGCCACAGATACCACCTGGCATATGTGCAATATCGGCCAAAAATAGGCCCTTGTTGTAGGCCTTTTTACTCGTGATACGGACGCTCTGACGGCCAGTATCTGAGGTGGAGTTGTAGTCGACCCCCATGTAGGTCGCGTTGCCGTAGTTGCCGACGGCTCCTATAAGTTTTCCCTCCATTGCCGCTGCGTAATCGACATATTGCACGAAGCCGGCTGTAGGGTCCGATTCAGTATAGGGTTGGAAGGCCTCGAAGAAATTATCGCGTTCGTAGGTATCGGTGAGGACATAGCCGGCTATGCTCAGGCGAAGGAGGGTTGTAAGGGCGAAGAGGCTGATGGTTATGTGGGAACGCATGTTGGACAGGCCGCGTAGTGTTCGATTGTGCGATATGTAAGCTGCGAAGGCAGACCGAGTTGATTATATAGACGTCGCAGACGTAGGGGATATCAAGATGATGGAGGAAGAAAGTCGAATGCTGGGGAATTGTTTGAAATACTGGAGCTGGACCTAGTCATCAAGACATGGAAAATGGACAATGAAGTGAACGGATCAAAGATTATTATGCTAAAAAGCTAATGACAACGAAAGAACAAAGCGGAAATAGACAGTCTCAGGCAAGAAAAACAATGTTCTTCATTATGAGGGTATTGGAGCGACAAAAGATTGTAATGGCAAATCTTGTAGAGCACCGCCACAAGTAAGTGTTGTACGACAAGATCTTTCGAGCAAAAGAGAGTCTAGAAGGAATCAGTTACATAAATGAAATATCGCTCTTAACAAAAAAGAGCTGTTTGAGCGAAACGCACGATTGTGCAATAGATGCAGAGAATGAGATGCTATAGAGCGGATGATTGGGTGAGAGAGAGTCTTGGCACGGTAGCGTAGGGACAGGGCGCCAAGAGGTCAAGGCGCCTCCATCACCCAAGGAGCATCCCCGCTATCAAGAGCAAAAGCGAAACCGTACATCAAAGTTTCAGAAGTTAATGACTTCCCAATAACCAAGATCTCTCCTTCAATGTAATCATATCCGCGAATTGAATAGTGACAAACACTTGGACTGAAGCGCGTAGATGGCTTTAGCCTCCACCGGACCTCCGGTCACGAAGCTGCTGTCTGAGAAGCTGGTCACCCAATGTTTGCCATTCGAATGTTTGCCAGATACAAGATTGACCAAACCTAGACTCCTCAAGGCGATTGATCAGACTGAGACTGCAGTATCTTCAGGCGGCGCTTCATACTGCATGCTGGCACGCATCAACATGTAGTCATTCCACCGAATGGGTTCGTATTTGACAGGATGCTTCTCATCCACACAGGATGGTAGACACTCGACCATGGTCGGTCCTTCCGGACTCACGAAGTAGGGTATAGAGTAACGTGCCCTAGTCATACGCTCGTCGCCTGTGAAGCGATCTTGATTCGGAGGAAGGGTAACGCGATGGACGCTTGACTTAAGTGTATCTAGAACTCACATGTCAGTTGTTGAAACAACTACTTGTCTGCCTAGACCTACCATTGCTCCAACGCATCATCAAGTCACCGACGTTTAGGACAACAGCATCTTTCAAGGGCGGCACATCAATGAATTCACCCGGTTTAGTAGGATTTTCGATCTAGATGCCGTCAGCTCGTAAAGAAAACATCCGACCAAGCATTTCAATGTACTTGAAGACCTCCACAATCATCTTGAAAAAGCATGGTGATGGAGCCCCAGTCACTGTGAGCGCCCATCCTGGTAGAAGTCTGGCTCTCGATGTTGGCTGCCGGCACAGGTGGGTAATGAAGCAAACGTATTTGATTGTTGTGCCCTGGATGCGTTGCAACAAAATAATCTTCATCCTCCAGACCAAGGCCAAATGCCATCGCACCCATGATGCTCATTGCGGTCTGGTGACACTCCCAATAAAAATCCGTCATAAAATCTCGGAATCCGGGAAGAACGTCTTCAGGAAGCCATTGATTTGGCTGGTCTTTGTTCCCTTCGCTGCCTATTTCATAACTTTCCTACGGCCGGTGAGCATGCGTTAGCACAGCATCATCTTTGTTCTTACCTTGACGTCGGAGATCTGGCGCAAATTCTTGGTTAGATTTGCTGTATCATCTTCGTCTCCCGTAGCGTTGGAGACCTTCTCCAAGCCGGGCCACGAGTACCCGCGGTGTACCGTGAACCCACTCGGGTGCGGAGCCAGCATCTTCTGCTCGAGGCTCAAATTGAACAGCTTCTTGGACCATTCAAAAGCTTGAGCTAGTCGCTGGAAGGGGAGTTGATGATTGGTGATATAGACAAAGCCGACAGTCTGGCATGCTTCAATGAGCTGTTGCGCAATCGCTTTCCTCTGCTCTATTGGAGCATTGGAAGTCCAGCCTCGGAAATCAACGACAGGAATTGATGGTGGATCTGCAGTCATGATGTCGGTACTTGTGGTTAGCAGTAGTCACTGTCGTTATGGTTGGTGGATGTTGTTGTGGCGGTGGGTTTCGCCTGTGTCCGAAGCTGAGGTTTTGCAGCTGAAGAGGCCTCGGATGTACAACATAGTCCATTGGGGAAGGCAAATTGGGGATTAATAATACTGCATGCATAGTCAATGTCACTGGAATATGGGAGCAATATCTCACGTCAGAAGGTAAGAAACAATACCTGGCTACAGGATACGGAAGCTTTTGGACATGTATGCTTTGTAGTATGCTTGTATAATAGACCGAGAAGAAGCCATATACCTATAGTCAATTCCTTGCCACGACCAGACTATGGAATAGTACTTTGACAGTAAAACTTGATACATGCATCCCTATCTCTTGGGATCCTAGAGGAGAAGAATATAACTTACCATTGTCGATCCAAGATGTGATGCGACTTTCCTGCCAAGACCCGTGGGTTCCTCCGCCTTTTTCAACCTCAGGCATCCCCTCAATCTTCACAATTTCTTCTGCTCTTCTGGCCATTGATTTGATGTTGATCAATGACTTGTTACCCCAAGTCAATCTCCCTTATACCTTTTCCTCATGCAACCTAACCCCTATCTTCTATCTTACCGGACTGGACCGCTTCACGTCTTGAAGTAGCCGCTCATCTTCAAACTTTTCCTCACTCTCTTCTTATCCCAAGCACCCACCAACACAACCCTCACAAGTGGGCTTCACGACCTTAGGTAAACCCACTGCCTTTTGCATCCCACGGCGTCATGTCTTTCTTCCCCGGGCAAGGGCAGCAACATGGCTATCCACCACAGCAACAATACCCGCCTCAAGGCTATGGACCTCCCCCACCTCAAGGTTACGGGCCCCCTCCTCCACAAGGCTACGGACAACCACCACCGCAGGGCTATCCGTACGCTATACCTACTTCGCTATTGACGCCAATTTACTAAATCTCTCGCAGGCCGCAAGGTTATTCGGGCTATCCACCTCCTCAAGGAGCACCTTCACCACAGCCAGGCTATGGAAGCTACGGCCCGCCACCACCGCAGCAGCCACCAAGACCGTACAATGGAGGATATCAGCAGGTATATGGGGTCTTCGATCGAGAAAGTCATGGGTTGGGCTGACTGTGGTACAAGATGCCACCGGCTGCAGGCTCGGGCTATGGGCCGCCTGTACCAGGAGGACCACAGTACGGAGGGCGACCAGGTGAGCACGACACTGTTATCGTACTCTCAGCTTTTGACTGACTGCCTAGGCCTTCCAACTGCAAACTCGAATGCTTATACTCATGGCAATCCAAATGCCCCACCTCCGCCTCCTCAAAGCCAGCAGAGCTTCGGTCAAGGAGCGCCTCAAGGATACAGCTTTCAATACTCGAATTGTACTGGAAGACGCAAGGCGCTATTGATAGGGATCAACTACTTTGGACAAAGAGGGCAGCTCAGAGGTTGTATCAATGACGTCAAGAATATGTCTACATACCTCAACGGCAACTTTGGCTACGCCCGGGAGGATATGGTCATCCTCACGGATGATCAGCAGAATCCGATGAGCCAGCCGACGAAACAAAATATACTGCGTGCCATGCACTGGCTGGTCAAAGACGCAAAGCCTAACGACTCATTGTTCTTCCATTACTCAGGTCAGAAGCGACTGTGCAGCCACCCAAAGTGACACATACTGACCGTCGTAGGTCACGGTGGACAGACGCCTGATCTTGATGGCGACGAAGACGATGGCTATGACGAAGTCATCTACCCTGTCGACTTCAGAGTAGCCGGCCACATCGTCGATGACGAAATGCACCGTATCTTGGTGCAATCACTCATGCCAGGTGTGCGCCTGACGGCAATCTTCGACTCATGCCACTCGGGCTCTGCACTCGATCTTCCATATATATATTCTACCCAAGGTGTACTCAAGGAGCCCAACCTTGCCAAGGAGGCTGGTCAAGGTCTACTTTCTATCGTGTCTCAGTACGCTCGTGGAGATATAGGTGGCATTGCTTCGACAGCAATGGGCCTCTTCAAGAAAGCCACAACAGGCGACGACGTTTACGAGAAGAACAAAGTCACAAAGACGTCGCCCGCGGACGTCATCATGTGGTCTGGGAGCAAAGACGACCAGACATCTCAAGACGCGCAAATCTCCGGTCAAGCGACTGGCGCCATGTCATGGGCGTTCATTTCCGCGTTGAAGAAAAACCCGCAGCAGAGCTATGTCGGGTTACTGAACAGCATCCGGGACGAGCTCGAGAGCAAATATACCCAGAAGCCACAGCTGAGCTGCAGCCACCCATTGAGTATGCAAAGCCCTGCAACTACATCTTACTCGCACGGGGACAATAACTAACGCCCTTTAGACACCAATCTTCTCTATGTGATGTGAAGTAGGTGATTGAGAACGTGAAGCCCGTAGCCATGGTCTGAGCTAGGAGGGAACGGTTTTTTACGTGCCATGTGGAGTCCATGGTGAACGCCTATGCGATGGCTTGCTTGGCTAGCAGCATCGCAAGGCCTTTGATATAGGGCGCGGTTTCCTACTCAGCTTGTAGATTCCCATAGCCAAGTGCGTTTTCGGAAAAAGCCTTTTATTATATGTTTTCGGCCACTTGAACAATCAACTCTCTTGACCGTGCACGAGTAGTCGAGTGAGTGAATTTACAAAGAACGGGCTGAAGGCTCAAGCCTAGACCCTGCACAATGTAATCGAGTCGATCTAAGAAATACTCCTACTCATTCTTCTGGATGGGTAAAACGTAACATGCATGCATCTCATCATAGACGCCTAGCAGCCTCCCAGACCATCATCCCAAAAAAAAGACAAAAGGAAAAAAAAAATCGCTTACAGCTTATTTTCCTTGAGACCAGGAAGCAAGTCTTAATAGAGGAAATACAGGCACAGATGAAGCGCAGCTTGGAGAAAGAACGAACTGACGTCAAGTAATTTGTACCGATGATGACCGAATCGTTCCAAATAATGAAATGGGTAGCTAATATCCTAAAGATTGCGCCTACGAGGCCTTCATGTCCAAATGTAGATTTCACAACGGCTCTCTAAGAACTCTTCCACGTAATAATCAATCCCTGCGCCAACGTAGCCGTCGAGACGGTCGCCTGGACCGTTCCCGAGGGGACACTGCTCGCATAGAACGCCGGGCTGCCCGCGTATGTGAGCTCATTTCCGGAACTCGTAAAGACCGTGCCCGTAGTAACCGAAGACGCGCAAACGAGATTGGTGTTTTGGATTGCGCAGAGGCCCTTGCTGGATGTGAGGGTGAAGCCGCTGCCGGATGGTGTTGCGGTGAAGGTGGCGCAGGTGCCGCCGATGTACCATGTGCCGGCGCTGATGATGCAGCCGTTTGCTGTTCCGCCGGAGGTGACTTGGAGGGTTCCTTTGCCGGAGAAGGGGGTCCCGGGTGCGGTGGTGGGACTGGTGGCGGGGGCAGTGGTGGTGGTAGTGGGTGAGGTGCCCGAGCCGGATTTGGGGAGGTATTTGACGCCTGTTGCTGGACAGTTTGATTTTGCGCCGTCTGATATTCCGGTTAGCGGGGGTTGAAAGGAGTGAGATGCGAGGAGCCTTGCCTGGATCGGTCGGGATGAATGTTCCCGTTTGCACACTGCCTTTGACATCGTAGAAGTACCAAATTTCGTCCAGCTCATTCGTGTTCTGGCACTGAATAGCGGGAGTGACACCTCTCGGTGCTTTCAACGCCGCCAAGATAGCTGCCGATGTATACGTCGTTGTCGATGACGGCACAATACCGGCGTTCGATAACCAGGTATATGATGGCAGCGTCTTGAACAGTGTCACCACGGTGTTGAAGAAATCCACAACCTCCTCTTGTGGCGTGTAACCTGTGTAGCAGTCTGGCTCCAATGTACTGATGCACGTGCCGTGTTTGCCCCATTCATGCTCCCAGAAAGCCTCATTTGTGCCCGTGTCACTGACCCAGTAGGTATTCATGTAGGAGAGGAGGGAGGTTTGGCCGGCGGCGGTTAGGATGGCGGTGATGTTGGTATAGGCGCGCGACGCATCGCAGTTGGCGTCGTAGGTTCCGTCGCAGTGGTCTGGCCTACTCAATTTTAGAACGAGAACAAGCGGGACGGCAGTCGAACCTACCACAGGCCGTGAATGGTCCAGGAATCGACTGGTCCAGTGGAAGGGTTGGCGTCCCAGAATTGAGTCTAGAGTTAGACGGTGAGTAGGTATTGGAGCATATAGATACTGTGCTATCTTAGCATACCTGCAGCAGCTGCCCGCCAGGGGCGTTGAAGCAGCATGTGTCGATGACGGCGCTGGTATTCTGACAGCTAGTCTGTGGGTTGGAGCATGCCTCAGGCGAACCTCCAGAGACGGTGCTGCTTGAGGAAAGGAGAGCGATCTGGGAATAAGTCAAGGCAGCTTTGGAAAGCGCCTTTACAGAAGGCAAGAAAGAAGACATGATGTTTGATAGGGACAGTGGATCAAGCTGAGGGAGGGAAAGACAGGAAGGCGATGATAGGTTCTTAAGGACAGCGTCTCGGAGGACCCCTTGCACAGGCATGATGATGTTCTGTATGCTGACCCGCAGCCACCTTGAGTTGGAGTATAGGAGCTGCTCGCAATGATGGAGTTGATTGGAGAGTATGGGAGTAAAAGCGACGGAAGCTAGGATGAGGACAGAAGGAGATGGTTGCATATCCTTACATGAGGCTGCTTAAGGAGGGAGCAGGCAAGCGAAGGATCAGATGGCAAAGCTGGAGCTTGTCCATATCTGTATCTGTGTATCATCACATGATTGGGTTGAAGCTGAAAAGAAAGAAGAAAGGCGAAGAATGAGAGAGTAGCGAGAGACCTTCCTAAAGCATCACCTGCTCCTTTGATTCAACTTGCATCATTTGCCAGTTGCCACCCACGATGCGGAACGATTGGCCTAAGATAACGCGTGCCTGCCGGAGTGATCGTCCGCTAAGGCATTTAGCGCCGGGCGCTAGCCGATTCCGTCCGTCGGCCAACATCCCCCAGGAACAGGTTTCTTTAAGGTATCTCACATCTCTCCTCTTAACTTATCGCCGCCATCCTTGGCCAGTTATTCGTGACTGTCTACACAATACTCTCCTCTGTTCAATAGATTTTCATCCAGTAGATTTCTCGACTTAGGGACTGACGGAGCGATGGAGCCTGCGCTATCCGCTGACGGCCTCCTGTCGCTTGACAAAACCTCAGGATTTCACAGTCATCGTATTCGACGTGGAAAGCTGGGCGAAGAAATGACAGGTCTTAATTATATCACAAACCGTAGCTGTATAGCCTCTCTTTCTTCTATACTTTCACCTAAATTTGAACTTCTCGTCGTAGGTTTGACTTTCGAATAACCTCTTCATCTCTTCGACGTTTCCGGCGATGTTTCTCACATTCATTGTTTTTCATAATTCACTCATGCCTTTTTGCCCTTCACCTATATAGGACTCTCAAGTCACCACTTCCTGTCATGCATCTGAACCGCCTCCTCGTTGCTTTATTCGGCTTGGCCAAAACATCACACAATGCTGTCTTTGCACGGAAAGCTAGCAAGCCTGAATCAGCGGCTTCAAAGTATAATTCAGCTGACAACCGACCAAGACCATTCAATCAAGGTGGAAGATGCCGAGCTCGATCCCACCAAATTTAATTACATATGTGCAGAGTGCGCCTGGACGACATCAACAAGTGCCCATGCTCTTGCCCGTCATTTCACATTAAAACATGCCTTCCGTATCAAATGTCCCTATTGCAAAAGCCTACATGAGGACCCAGAACAGCTGAAGAAGCACCAGTCGCAGAAGCATAGACACCTCTGTCCAACTTGCCGGAGATTCTTCGCTACTGTGAAAGAATGTAAACACCACGAACCTTGCGAAAGCCAGTACCGCATTGCTCAACAAACAAGCAACAACCTTTTACCCCACGAACCAGTTAATCACGATATAGATGGGAGTGCTTCACCTCACGAACCAGTTGATCAAGATATAGGTGGGAATGCTTCACCCACGAAACAGAGTAGCCTGATGAGGAGATGGAGTGGTCCATCCGGATGTTGCCCGGATCCGGGATGCCAGCTTACTTTCCTTAATTTCGATAGTCTATACGAGCATTATGTCGGGCTGCATCCCCTCTCTACCGTTCACCACGGCCACCCAAAACCATTCAAGTGTCCGTTCTGCCCGAAGAGATACCGGCATGATCGTTTTATCCCCGGACACGTAAGAAAACATAAGCGAAGGTCCTCAAATATCCCGGGCGTTGGGGACGCCCAAGACCAACAAGCTTTGATCCAACAGTCTCACGTTGCTATGGCGAACAGAAAACCTCAATTGCGCACGGAAGCTCAAGCCCAGGCCGACCGTACCTCAAGTGGCGAGGAAGTCGATGACTCAATACGAGTAATGGAGGAAGAGGATTATAATCTTGTCTTTAAGGATGGCGTTATCTATATCGACGAAGCGGTGGAACCAGAGTCTTCGACCTCGGAGCAATCGGATCAAACAAACCTGCAAGAGTCTCAGTGCTTAAAGGAGGCGACGCCTTTTGGATTAGTACTTCAAGCTTGTCCTACAGATTCAGAAAAACCTTGTCCTAAAAATGACGGACCGTCTGTCGAAGTCGCCCACCAGACCTTTGTTCTTGAACCTGAGTCATATGATCCAATGGACTTGGACGACGACTACCCCGAAGGGTTCGCCCTTGATGAAGAAGACCTTCCCTCAAGTACGCGCAATCTAGACACAAGCATCATCGCCGTTCGATTTTTTAACGAGATCCTCTATCAAAGCCTCTTACGGAGGATCGTCTCCGCTCTTCAAATACACTATTTTGTCAGCGTCAACGAAGTCGCAGACCTATTCATCTACTTCCTCGACGAAGATCAGCGCATGTACGTCTTGAACGAGATCGGAAGCATCAACCTCAACCAGCATGATAGCAGTATCTTGTTAGCTTTACAAGATACGGTCTTCAGTACCCTCCTCGGCGCCTGGGTTGACTTCAAACGTTTCGCTCTACGCTATGCCCCTCAATTGATAATACAGGCTAATAATCAGGGAAATGGCTTGGGAAAGTCAGTCACATGGGTTCTACTCCAGTATTGCCTGAACCTCGAAAACCTGATCTACCGTGATGAGACAAATATCGCTGATCACTTCCTGCGAGAGCCGCTTCGTAAAGATCTCGCAGTTGCGAACGACGTTCCGTTCCCTCGTCTTGTTGCTGCTCTCGCAGAGCGGGTGAAGAACAGGATACATCCCTCAATTGTGTTTACAAACGAGATGATATTGAGGGGGACGAGAGATTATGTGGAGTTATTGCAGACGATTTTCCGGCCGTTCTATCCAATCGATGCGGGACACGAAAGGCTGTGGAGGGAGCTGCGGCTACTTTGAGGGTTTTGATATCCCTGTAACAGTAGCTGAATATCGTTGAACTGCTTGCGCTGTCATTCCTCATTCTTGTGACTTCTCGTATCACTTTGGGACACTTACACCTGCTACTAGCGTTCAGACCTCTGCAGTATCCGATCATCCTCGTTTTAAGGAATAGTGATCAGTCGATTGCGGCACTCAACACTCTATTAGGGACATTATATCGAAGTTCGAGATTCCACCCTTGTGGAAATATGTGGGTTTTTGGATTGTGTTTGCGCTGTTGCGGCGTCGCGCCTTCACACCTTCTTTCGAGGCCATGGCGCATGTGGTCTTCGAGCCGCCGGATGAAGCGACCGATCCAATCATAACAAGGACGCTTGGACTACGCTCATGGGAAAGCCATAGCTAGGAGTTCGAACAATACAAGCTACGACGGTCCGCCCTTCGCGTCGCACATAACACCCCATGGAATACTTATCTTACTTCTCACATCCATGGTCACGCTGCAAGATGAGACTTGTCTGAATGCTTCCAAGAGATGATCCACACGTTTACTGTCGGCTGGCAGATCTATTATATGCCTGGCTTGATGGAAGGGCAGGTTGTCGAGAGTACTTCGATTAGAAATGCGCTTATGCTGAGGGATGCCATACGCCGAACCCACGAATCTTTTGACCACTGGTAGGTGAATGGCTAAGTCATCAGAGAAAACCGAGGGGATGAAGGGCTTGATTATTGGAGAGATGTCGCTTGATTGGTGTCTTGGAACTTTTCATCCGTGGGCGACATCGCGTGTCGCTACACAACTCGCTGTTCCGCCCCTTGCATTTTACTTTGCGAGCATGCACAAGCCATCTACATTCTCTGCGCATAAAGAACAGCTCCGCGACAGGCCAAAGCAGACGCTTCGTCGCCAATCACTCTTTCAATATGCGCAAGCGTTTACCAGCAGACCCAAGCAGAATCGATGACGTTCTACCCAAATCTTTCTTTTTATCGTCTTCCGAAGCCCTACTTGCTATCGATCACGGAAGCTAAAATCATGATCGTGTTCGCTGCATTTGCATTTGTCTTTGCATTTCCAAGCACCGTTGTTGTCAGCGCACTCACACTTAACAATCCATCACTGATCCTAGCAGGCTCCGCCACAGCTAACCTTACCAACTCCAATTACATCCACCAATGCTCCGGAACCGAATATGGCTACGACTTGGATAGCGCAGGTTGTGCCGACGCTTTAAGTCAAATAGACGCATCCTCTACCATCGAGCAGACCTACGGACCCCGATTCAATGGTCCCTTTGACGTGAAATTACCCAAAAGATACATCAGCTGTTCGTTTTCCCCGTCCTTGTACAAGAGAACGCTCCTTTGGGCTAACGACCCGTTCTTCGTTGACAGCGAATGGGCGCTGTATCATCGAGCCGCACATCGTACGTGGGGAACTCTCCGCTCGTGCAAGTTTGCAGGAAGTCGCCTCCGCAGCCAGCTATGTCATTGACCAATGCGTTGAGGCGACGCAATCCCAGGGCGGGAGAGTGCGCGACATAGGTGAGCAGTCCATGCCTACCCTGGACTAGCAAAATGAATGCCGTATCCCCTCGACTGACGAAGGAAATTCCCCCAGGTGGCGACAGCAACCTCAGTGTTATCGTTAGAAAATATGAGGGCCGGACAGAATGCTCCGGCACGGTGTCCCCTTCGCTGTTATCCTCCTGCCAGAACATCGTCGACACTATGCCCGTAAGCACGTACTTTACAACCTGGGGACCGGCCAATGATCCACTGGCAGTCATGAAGCTACCACTAGCATACTATTCTCGTGAGTCCTACCGCGTTGTCCCCGCTCCTGGAATTGATACGCCGTGATGAATGACCAACCTGACCGAATAACAAACCTAGTGGACCAAAAGTGCAAATTGAGTATTCGTACAGATGGAGCCACGGATACGTTTGGGAGGTTCCAATTCTGGACCGTGGCGGTGGCACTGACGGGTGTATGCGTGAGGAGTGGACAGATAGGGACTCGCAACCATCTTGGTAAGTCTCACCAGGTGGGAGGTAAGAAGAGGCTAATGTGAGCCACGACAGGGCTAAGAGATCACCTCACTATGGAGATTGGTCCTGCATGAAATCGCCTAAGCGAGATGGTGACGGCAATCAATTGGCCCGGAGAAGAAGAAGAAGAAGAAGAAGAAGAAGGAGAGGAAATTGCTCCTTTTTTCCAACTTTGCAACTTCAGAGGGCCCACCCATCACCAACCTAACCCCCCCTTTCTCTAAACATCCTTGCAGAGACCCCTCTCAGACTCAAGCAATAAACGACGACCCTCACGTCCCCCTTCCTCCGTGATATCCTACCTACCTCGCATCTTTCTCAACCCCAATCTTCCACCCCCTTCCTTCCCCTTGCTTCGCCTTTCTTCGCCTTTCTTCCCCGTCCCTCCCCTAAAACCCAAACCTATCCCAATCCTCTAGGAACCCATCCAACAGACTACCATTCACGAGACCCGGATGTCCAGGTACTCGTATTACGAATTGGTTCGCCCATACCGGGCTGTTTCTATCTCTCTCTCTCTCTCTCTCTTCAAAACATTATATACGATTGAAATTCATGAAGGTTTTGTGGAAAGGATAAAACTTCGAGCCTTAATAACAAGAACAACAACAATACCCTCCTCGTGATCATTCTCGATTCCCCCTCCGATGCTCTGAAATTCGTACAGTAGGGATCTCTCTACTTCATCTCCCAACAAACCGCGCCCCTCTAGTAGTATAGATGGTATAAACTTGAAAGCTAAAGCTAAATCTATACATCACACCCATCCACCTGCCGCACCCCTCACAGAAAGACAATCGCATTTGGTAATCCCAGACATGGGAACGAAGATGGGATCTCTCTTACCTACTTTGGCAAGGGAGCTTCGATATTTGAACTAATTGGCAGCTCAAGAGTGGCTGGCTCGTGGTGGATAGGCAGTTGTACGGTTACTCGGCCGACGATGGGTAAAGTCAGTGCCGCCGCTTCTTTTTTGTCAATCATGCGATACTCTTCTCTTCTCTTCTCTTCTCTTCTCTTCTCGTGAGTAGAGACTTACGAGCCCATATCACATCCCACATTCTACACGCGTAGAGCCAGCTCAAAGACTTTCAAGGATGAAGGCTTGAGGGATGCGGATGGTGAGAAGTATAGTGGAGAATAGTGGAGTGGGGTGGAGTGGAGTGAGTTTCTTTATCGAGGCGGGGCGGGGCGGGACGGGGTGGAGAGGAGGGGGTTGCGGAAAGAGGGGTTGGGGTTGCTCTTAGTATGAGTATGGGTATGGGGTATCGTGTAACGGTTCGTGTATGGATTCGCATAATGGATTCGGATATTATTTTCTCATCACAACAGTAGATCCGAGACGAGGGGTTGGAGGGAGGACTGTGGGCTCGGGGGGTTTGTGATTGGTGGGTTTTATTCTACTGGGGGGGTTGGGGTGTGGGGGAGGGGGGAAAGGAAAGGAGGGTTATTTTATGAGTAGGGTGAGGGGTAGGGCGTAGGGCGATGGTTGTAGCGGGATGGTGTATATTATAGCTCAGCCAGGGGACGAGGACGGAGACGGGGATGGAGGGGGTTGACTGGAGGGGGTGGTTTCAGGGACAGAGGGGGAGGAGTTGGTGGTAATGGTAATGGTGATGTGATGGTGTCGGTGAAGATGATAGCGGGCGGGGCAGACGCGGTATCTGTTTTGCAGAGGGGAAATACGGTAATGATGATAGATGAGATGGGGATGATGGGGATGATGGGGATGATGGGGATGATGGGGATGATGGGGATGATGGGGATGATGGGGATGATGGGACCACGAGGGGAGGGGAAGGAGAGGTGACGGAGGCTCTCCAAGCTTGAGACGGTGTTTCATTCAATTGTACGAAAGCTGATCCTGTATACTGTACTTAAAGAGATGAATGGTTTCAAGTCTAGATGAGATGGTAGGGGTGAAGGCAACTGTTGTGGGTATGTAGATGGATTGTAAAGATTTAGGCACTTAATGGTAATTAAAAGATAAGTTGACAGAATTGAACAGGAGTGCCTAGTGTGTCAGGAAGGAAATTCAGGAGAATCGTAAGCAGGGAATGTCGGCGTAAAACCTCTAATATCAATTGGTATCAATTACCCAATTCGTCATACTTGCATTACCTTCCTCCAACTCATGCCTCAATCCATTTCTGAACAGTGATGGTAGTCGTATAAACCATAGCGCCCAACCCCACAATCATCATCGCCGCATCACCAACCTTCGACCATCTCGACTCCGCCACCCCCTTGAAATGCAGAAGCGGAGGGTAGATATACACGAGCGGGACGCACGCAAAGCTGCCGATAAGCGCAACAAACTTATCCAAGTCGCTCGCGCCCATGATCGCAATAAGGCAGCAGAGAACCGTGATACCGGCACGGAAGCCGTTCTTTTTCCACTTGGTAGCCGAAGAGCGCTTGCCCGAGGGGCTTTCCTTAAAGAGGGACGTTTCGATGATGCGAGCGGCGGGGAAGAGCTGCACGGGCGTGCCGACAAGGATGGCAATGGAGTAAAGAAATTGCACGACGTTGACGAGCTTGCTGCTTTGAGGGTAGTTTGAGATGATTTCGACGCGGGTGTGTTCGCCAAAGGTGGCGTAGCAGAGGGCGCCGACGGAAGTGAATATGACGGTTACGATGACCATGACGATGTATAGGAGGTGGGAGAATTTGTCCGGTTGCGCCATGGAGGATTGGATGGGAAGGAGGAGGCCGATGCCTTCGAAGGTGAAGATGGCGGACCCCATGGTGAGGGTGAAGTCGCGGGGGTTGAATAGCCTGACTGCTGGATGCAAGCCTTGCGAAGCGAGGGTGGCGATGTCGTAGTACCAAATGTAGACTAGGCCGAAGAGAATGAAAATGTCGGCCAAGAGAGCTGCGGGGCCTAATTTTGAAATGTTGCGGATCAGGGCGAGTGGGACTAGTACAACGAGTTGAATTGCTATGAGGAATTTCCCGCTGAGTGGTGCCATTGGAGAGGACGTGACGGCGTCTAGGAAGGAGGCGAGATTTTCGGCGATGAAGATTATGCCAGCGCAAACGAAACCTATCTGCGAGATTGTAATGGATCCAAGGATGAGACCTCTGAGCTTGGGACCACCGATTGCGGCACCCAATTCACCGTAGCCACCGCCATAGCGCTGTCGACATAGCAGGAGCAGGTGGAAACATAAACAGGATATCAGTGACACAGTCAATAGGGTGATGGAAGAAAAGAGGATGCCGCCATTCCTAAATGCTTTGGGTAGGAACATGATGCCCGTGCCAATGAACGCCTTGAGTAAAGTGAAGAAGGTTTTCAGCGTGGATGCTTCCCCTGGCCTTGCCGCTCGTCGTGAACTCTTGCGTCTGCCCAGTAGTGGTCTGGTCTCGCCGTCCTGGGCTTCCGCCTCTTCGTCGGCGCTGTCGAGGGCAGATTCATCCTCAGACTCTGCGAGGTCTTCCCCAGCAAAACTTCCATAAAGGTCAAGGAAAGAGACAAAATTCTTAGTCACGGGATTAGTTGCGCTGTTGAAGCGTCTCCGCTGTCGTTGAACAAATTGGCGTCGAAAGCCGCCTGGAGCGCGCTGGTCGCTAGGTCTGATGTCATTTCTCGAAGGGCCAAAAGTGCTGGATCTAGGCAGACTGGGATTTGCGAAAGTGGCAGCTCTTGCAGGCAGTTTGGCTCTGGCGCCAATCTTAAAGATTTCTCGATGGATGTCGCCACCTTGAAGCGTCAGGGAGTCTTGCGGCTCCTCGGCTGACGAGGGGAGGTGGGGTTCAGAAGCCGACGCGCTGCCGGGGTCATTTGAAACTGCACTGGGTTCAGCGGTATAGCCGGATGGCAGATGCCTGGACACGATATCTGCTTCCGCCTTCCACCGTTCATTTTGACTTGATGGGCTATCTGTCATGGGATGCTGTGACTTTCTTGTCAAAACAACGACGATGGCTATCTTTTACGCGAGGAAGCAGGCAGCGGTAGCGTCACGACAAAATGAAGGATAGGGGAGTCGTGAACATGAATTCGTTAAATAAATGGTCCAATGTCGGTGAGAAAGGTTAAAAAATGATTTCTGCATGGCCAGCGGTGATATACTGTAGATCCCGTAGGGCTGAGCAAACGCACTAATAAGGTAGTATCAAAAGCACTAGCGCCGCTTACTGTTACTAAGCGTCTTGCAGCAAATCAATGATCAACATTCGACCACCGCATCTCCGAACGCCAAGGTGACGAGCCCCAACAAATATTTGTATGTGAGCCGGTAAAATACACAAAGGGTAACATATGAGTAGCGAAGTTCCAGTATCTTAGTTCCATACAAAGGGCAACGTAAGTCTGATTTAAGGCCAAGCATTGGCCATACCTAAGGTACCAAAAACCAGTAACATAAGGTAGGATTGGCTGGAAATTCCACTGATGCAACGGCGTAGCCCGTTCGCTCTGCTTCGCTATCATTAGCATGTCACAGAGTAGTCTCCAGGAGACTCGTCCTGCGCATCAAAGCCTCTACGTTGTCAAGATCCCAACGACCTTTTTGCTCACAAATTCCGTTGTTCTCGCTGGTCTGGAAGTGATCAAAGTGATTCCACAAAACGTGTCTGCATTTCCATATCCTCATCCTCTGCCTTTTGAAATGTGATAAAGGTACGGGAGGTGAAATTTGCCCACTGCGCATTCGGAGGAATCGCCATCTCATCTCTCTTCCGAGATATTCGTAGAGCTTCTTCTGATGAAATGTTTGCTTTATGACTTTGACCGAACCTAACCCGTGGGAAGCGGCCCGTTTTCGACGTGAAATTCCTGCGGACGGCGATGATTTTGTCGTGGATAAGGCGGTAGAGAGGTAGCAAGGTCGGTAAGCAGGCGGCGACGATGCCGATGTTGACTTCAGCACTATGGATTGTTAGGTGAAAAAGGGCACCGGCAAGCTTGCAAGACTAGAAAGGGGTGGTTAGATGAGACGGACTCACGTCCGCCAGACGAAATTATCAACACTGACCCCTACTCGACGTCAGAGCGTTCATGGCCAAACAGTTGTTGGGGAAGTGGCACACAGCTTGGATCAGCATGGACGTTTTGCCAGTTCATGACCGTGCGGACAATACAACACGCTGCAGTGCTGAATATGAAATCAGTCAAGTAGCCAATAGAAGACAATAGGTACGAGTATCGGAGTCGTTACAATAACCCAAGACCCATGAGACCGCACAGAAGCATTTTGTGGCCAAGACGGATCTTGACATTACGTAGAATAATAATTGGGAAACCTGCGAGGATGAAATCTGAGATTATCGATATGACTGGATCGATCATCAGTGGTAGCTTGAGATAGCATGTACGGCTGACCCACTGGCTTGAGACATGATGACTCTCTGAAGATGGCCCTGTGTATAGCACTTCGCCTCTTTAGCAATCCAGGCTCCATCCACTGGAATGCATTGAAAGATCCAGACTAGAGACAGCACAACGTTCGAGAGGATCAAGAACACCACAAGACTCTGGATAGGTCTTTCGATGCGCTTGCTGGGGGAGATGCGCAGTAACAGGAGGCATATCGACACCTTAGTAGCCATCAAGGTGAAAAAGGTCTGGATCCATTCCCCAAAGGTGTATTTCTTGAATTCTTGAATCTGATAAGCGGTGAGATAATGGTCATGTCGTCCAAATCCATAATGGATTTCGGGAAAGTCGAGTCCGGCACCGATAAGGCTGCCAAGCTCCAGTCAAGTCAGCATATAGGTCTCAAGGCGAAAGGGAAAGCTCAATACCAAGGCAAGGACTATTGTCCAGTCGTCCCAACGAGCGGACTTGATAAGGAAAAGTCGAGTATACAATCGAAGGACCACAGAGATAAACGAGACGACTAGAAAGCCAATGCACGCCCCAAGAATTTCCCCTGTCCTGTTCTGGTTTCCATCAAGAGGTGTAGGTGACTGAGTCGTCATATTGACAGTAATTGACCCTGTGAACGTCTTGAATGGAGAGTATAAAGTATAGAAAGATGCTCCTTTTCAGAAAAATGAATACCCCAGGTCAATGGTCTCGCTGAATTGTTTCCACGCAACATACTACGGCAAAGGTTGCATTGCATGAGAAGTCCTCGCCAAGAATGGCAAGGCATCTTATCACTTGTCCGAGGTCGTCCCGGAGATATTGCAAAATAATAGATACTACAATACAGGTTCTGCTCGTTTACTGTTTCCTATTAGCATAAAAGCTATCTAAGAGAAAATCATCTTCAGAAGCGGAGTAGAGAAAAAGTGGCAAAGCCTTCCGTAGAGAGGGTTACATCTCCCAACCCAGTGGGGCTAAAAGGGGGGGAAATGAAGAAGAACGCCTTACAGGCACAAGTGCATTCATTGGAAGGTGATTTCACGAAGGGTGACAGACATTGCTAGCTGACCGGTCGTAGCTTGGAAAAGCAAGGAGAATCTAGAAGGAATGTAGACGTATGCAGGCTTTGCTCAGCCTGATCACAGAATGATGACCTGCACTCAAGAAGAAAAAACCCACCTGAGCTACTTCCACTTGGGATATGCTATCTTGCAGCCTATAACGTTTTGATAAGAGAAGCCACTGATAACTGAAGGAGCTGGTGGAGGCTTACAGCTTGGTAGAGGCGAAGGTCTGCATATGCTGCTAATATCCATTATCAGTTCCCCACCATAAGGTCCGTGCACACGCCGAGCGTAGAGTGCACCCCAATGAAACGTTAGGTACGAAGTACTTCACTAGTGGTACCTAAGCATTCGGAGGGTGACACTATTACTCCTGGGCAGGGCTGAGGATTGGAAAGCCTATACTTCCCAGGTACCGCGGCGAGACGCCCCGAAAACTCGAGGCTTGGCAATCTGCAGCCTTGTCCAGTGCCTCCGAACGCAAAAATGCAAGAAAGTCATGCGTTAGTCATTTGTTGGAAGTACTATGGAACAACGGAAAGGACGGGGAAATCGTATGGCTTACGCGTCAAAATGCCTGCTAAGCGTTTCACATTACCCTTCCGAGTCGGGCATGCTTAGGATATGCTCCATTTCTCCCACCTTTTTCAACCCCGCAGAGCTGTAAGCCTGAGCAGGCAGCCTCGCGCGCGCAAGGCTACCTGCATACCCAAGCGCCAGGATCGGCGCTCTCTGTGACCCTGCTCGAGCATTCTGCTTAGGCCGTTGGCCGAGTGTCATTGAGGTGTGGGCTGATACGTAACATGTATGCAACGGGCAACTGATGTGTAATGTGCATGCGGCGTAGAACCTGGCATGCGTTGAAGTACGTGTCATCTAAGGAGCCGTCTTTGGGGAAGGGTGATATTCTATCGTCACTTCGAGAAAGACTGTCTTTGCGTCTTGTTTTGCCCGCGAGGCTATTCGGAGGAATATCTGCGAAAGCTTTAGTAGTCCAGACCTGCGGAGTGGAGCCAATCTTTATTTTGACTGGTCAGACAATCATCCGTTGGCCAAGATGGTAACCTTCATAAGCCGAGTCGTGTTTCACTCAGCATGTCTGCTCAGGGTCCTGATGTATACAACAAAAAGGAAGAAAATTGTTCAATAGAAAGAAGCTTGCCTCGGCTCGGCTCGTCTTCCGTGGCTGTTCTCTTCATCTCTTACTTCAACTTAACACTCTTCGAAGGAAAAAACACTCAGAGCAATCGCCCAAAATGAGAACGGTAGGCTGGAACACAGAAAATGAGATCACCCCTAACACCGTATACGGGACTTTCTCACCATGTAGGGTGCCTTAACCGGGAAAGTGCTGCGGCGAGCTGCTCAGATCTCACCAGATTCACGCTTTTCTCCGCTGTCGTCTATTGCCTACAGACCAACCCAAGTGAGACGTCAATTCTCATCGCACCGCGCAGGGGCGGAAGACGTATCTTCAACAAGGAAACGGCGGGCCTTCGGATATTCTGCTCTCAAGCAATCTTATGCTTAGGTACGTATGCCTAAGTACGGAATATCATCAACTTTCTGTATCTGCCTTCAATGTGGGCGGAGTCTTCCCAGCGCAGGATGCATTTCTCCCCACGTCGTCCACATCTTCCTTGTTATTGCGACCGGATCGGCTATATCATTGTAGCCTCTCCAGCTGCTCAGTATTCTACGCCTGGACGCGTCACGGAACATTGGCAAATTAAGCCTTCATCTCCAAATGGGCCACTATATTGCTAAACTCATCAGCTCTCGATGCACCACTTGCGTAATGCAGTGTCACCAAGTTCAGATCACCCTTAAGACTTCCAAGCTGCCAAGAAGGCATCGATCTCTATGACTTGAATGATGACCAAATAGCCTTTAGCAGCCGTGAAGATGGTGAGCCTTTCAATACCGGGCTCCCATACAGGACTTTTAGCTGTGAGTGGTCACAAGCTGGTTCTTCCTGCAAGAAAACCCCTGCCGCCAACGAGGTGCTCATGTGGGGATGATCATAGCGGATGAGAGATGTAGCGTCCAGCTCTTCCTCCTTGCGCTTGCTGAAGTAGCACATGCAAGTTCTAATGAAGTCAGGCACGCTGCGCAGACCGTAGATGATAAGGGCGCGTCACGTAGTCCTGCGACGAAAATCTCGCCGTGACACTATTGGAACTTCTTACCCAACTGTGATTTGTGAACAACGGGACCCCCCCCCCCCCCCGGAGTTCTCGTGTATATGCCTCTCGGATTCGATTAGAACAACTCGAGCTACGCAAGTTTTTGGGCGCCATCAACAAGTCGACGTCCCTTAAATCAAAGCATCTAGTAGGTTCAATACTGTCCCATTCTTTGGGTCAAAGCAGAGATATCGACCAGAGCTGATAATGAAACCTCTAGACGATGATCACTGCGAGATGCTGATAGGCGTAGAAGGTCCGTGGGAGACGAGGGTAGATACACCCTCCTAATATCGGGTTTATGAAGAAGTGACGGCTATCGCGTGCATGTCTGTTGCGGTCGGGAAGCTGGGAATTTTAGTTGGTGAGGGTATATGTCAAAGTCCCGTAATGGACGTGCAGTTTTCCGTGACTGACTCTCTTCAGATGATTGTAGAGTATGCTTATGTCCATGGTTGTACGTACAGATGGTTCAAAGATTCGTGTGTCGGTTATCCACCTTCTCGGACAATGCTGGGATTTAAAAGCTCATTGGTCATATGCTGATCTTGCATGCATCAAAGACTGACATTCCGTGCCGTTACATCAACACGTGACATGATGTCATTTCCCGATCATTGTTATCTGGGTTGAAGAGGTAAAGTACCCTTACGCTCTACTGCAGTCGATGGATTCAACCAATCCTACCAGAATCTACCACTTTGGATATTATATAGCGTATAATGGCGTCTTGTGATGTACAAGCCCCCCTGCCCGACAATGTCCTTTCTCCGCAGCGACTCCCAACCCTCCGCTCAAACCAAGGAAATCATGTCGAAGCCACATCCACAGGCTGGATGCAATCCGTCAGCACCGACACCCCAAAGGAAGAAATGAGAGCACGCTACGACCGCGACGGCTATCTCTGGGTCAAGAATCTCATACCTCGGGAAGACGTTCTCGACATGCGGGAACAGTAAGTTTGAGCTACAGATTCATATAAGCGAGCTCTCCCATCCCAACCCAACCCAACTAACCGCTGAACGATTCAACATCAGCTATTTCCAACAGTTCGCGCCCACCGGAATTCTTTGCCCCTCCACATCCCCTCGGGACGGCATCTTCAACCCCGCCAACGATCCCCTAGCCCACCAAGGCATCGGCGGCATCCCAGAGCAAAAGACCCTCGAGCTACTAGATACAGCCCACGCAACACCCACGTACCGCCACTTTCTCACCCACCCGGCTCTCCGCACCTTCGTCCGCGACTTCATGTGTTGGCGCAAGGAAGTACTGGTCGACCGCGCCATGCTGCGGCACAATTGCCCCGGAAGCTTCAGCACCGGCATCCACTACGACAAGTATTTCCTGCGGGGCGGCGAAGCAGACTTCCTAACCGCTTGGGTCCCGATCGGCGACTGCGCGGCCAACGGCGGGGGTCTGATGTACCTTGAACACAGCAACGCGCTCGGCGAGGAACTAGAGGCGGAGTTTAAGCGGAATGCGGAGACGTTGAGTCCGGAGGAACGCATCGATGCGTTTAATCGGTATATGATGAAGGATGGGTTCTTGTCGCATGATGCGGAGGAGTTTGGGCGCGTGAGGGCGGGCGGGAGGTTGAGGTGGTTGGTGGGGGATTATGAGGCTGGTGATGTCGTTTTTCATAAGCCGTTTATGATTCATGCTGCTACTAGGAATGAGGATGAGGCGGGTAGGATCAGGCTGGCGAGCGATTTGAGGTTTTATGAGGAGGGGGCGGCGTTGGATCAGAGGTGGATGAAGGTTTGGCGGCATGATGATGGGCTGTGAAATGTTTTTGTTGTATGGGATTGGGTTTTTGAGTGTGCAGCGTCCAAAACAAGTTAGGATAGGTACTTTCGAGGCGATATAGGAATGTTCTTTTGGCTCCTCTGCTCTCTCCTTTCCCCTTGCCCTTAGGTCCTTGTAAACAACAAATTCGTTCAGGAACTCCCCTTTGACCAACGTCCACTCACTTTTCCAACCTTCAAAGTGAAGCCCAGCAAAGATACAAGTCCTGATGAATGCGGCTACTCGCCGAAGCCAACGGAGAACATGGCTTGGCGACACTATGTCAACCTGCATCTCCAAGTCTTTCAAGAACCCCTAGAAAAAGGGGAAGCAGCACTGTGCGCCAGAAATCCGGAACACAATATTAAAAGAACACCCCTTCCCTCTTCCTCCTCAAATACTCACCCGCAACAATCGGCCCCCACCTCCTCGGCACCTCCTCGCCCCAACACCCCGGCAACGCCTCAACCACAGCCCCCGGATCCGGCGCCGCAAAAAAGGGAACACTATACCGTGCCGGCGTCATCCCCCCCTCCTCCTCCCCCTCCCCCACATTACCTTCTAACGACCTCGGAGCTTCAACAACCCTATGCACCGTACTCTTCCAGCGCCCGTTACTCCACCTCATGAGCAAGTACCCCACATTTACCACCACGGTCCCGGGCACCGGCTCTACTTTCCTGAACCGGCCTTCTCGCTCAAAGCCGGCGCTCGTCTCCGTGGGCGCGGAGCCTGGGTCCGCGATCTCGAGACCGCCGATTGCGTCTTGGAAGAGGAGGGTTAGGGTGCCGAAGTCGGAGTGTGCGGGGATGCGGGTGTGGGTGCCAGAGAGGAGAGCTTGGGTTGGTATTGCGGGATAGTGGAGTAAGTCCATGCTGAATAGAGATGCTGAATGGAACCGTGCGAGTGAATGCGCGGGAGAAAGTTTCAACGCTAGGGATAATGCGTCTAGTAATTGATGCATGAGCTCTTCACACTCCCGGTAGAACATCTCCATGAATCCTTGGAATCCCGGTAGGAGTTCCTCGGATGGCCACTGATTAGGCTGTTCGTCCTCGTCCGGGTTCCCTATAGCAAAGCTTTCCTTGACGCAGACGCGCTCTCGCACTTTCTCTTGTCCTACGCCGACGTAGCCGCGGTAACGCGAGCGATCGGGTGGGCGCCGTATCGTGTTCTTCTCGGACTCGGAAAGGGCGAAGAAGCGTTTGCTCTATGTATCACTCCCTCTACACATGAGCTCAACTAACTCGCAAGTCTAAGAGGTTTTGAAGAATGGAAAGAAGAGGAGAAAGAAGGCTGACCCATCGAAAACACTCATCTACTTTATCCCCGTTGATACCATGGTTAGTTAAATAGAGAAAGCCAACGGAGCACAACGCTGCATCGATGGCCCCGGCTACCTGTTCCCGTTCGGCCGTCGAACCGTGTAGGAATGGGTTAAAGTCTATCAGTGCACTCATGTCTGCTTCGATTGCTTCGGAGTACTTTGTGTTGGAGAGACTCTCGATAGTGACTTAGCTACAAGGGAGATAACATTAACGGCGTCGGTTCAAGGAAAGACCAAGTCAGGACGGCTTTTGACGTGACGGATGCTACTGAAACTAGAGAAAGGTATGCATGAGCGACTTTTTCGCTTGTGACGACGCTTGACCTCATGTGGCAACTCCACCTGCGCAATCGGGTCGCGCACCCCTAACCATCCTCCCATCACGACTCACTCCCGGGCACAGTATGCAGCAAACATCATCGAAAAATCCAACGATATAGCAGATGCAGATACCATCTTATCTAAAAGCCAAATTCCTCGGCTACTATCTGTATCACAGGCTCTACCACGCATATTATGCTTAGACGGGATGCTATGATTTATATTAGGATATATTAAGTTGCTTCTATATAGGTATCAAGATGATAATGATGATGATGTTGCGACATATAGAACCCGCAGCAAACTTCAAAGACCGTTCTCCCCACCGAAACCGCCGCTATGCAACTATGCAAAACGCTCGTCCAGACAATGCGTTGAGGAAATGCCGCAAACCGCTTGGGAATCTGTGCACACAGACATCTTTTGATCGTACTCCAAGCAATGCAAAATGACCCAAATACTCCGGAATCGCCATGCGGTACGAGTAAGTAAGAGCAAAGATCAGTACCAAATCAGACATGCGTAGCTCCTCTTCTCTTTCTCTCATTCAACCCAGATGCACCCCCAACCCTACAGCGTCACCCATCTTCGGCGCACTCAAACCCCGCGGCCTAGCACCTCCTACTATTCCCTCCTCCGTGGGAATGAGGTTGTTTTCCGGGTACGGAGCGCTCTCCCTCCTTCTCTCGCCCTCTCGCATGACCCCATCTCTCTCCACCACCCTCATAACCTCCATCTCCCTCTGCCTCTCCCGCAACCGCGCTTCATACTGCCAGGTGCGCCGTCTCGCCTCTTCGAGACTGATGGGCTGATGCTCGCCAAATTGCACGCTGCCCGCGTCGTCGAAATGGACGATGCCGCCCGGTGCGTCCGAGACTGCTACGCCGGGCCCGGATGACGAGCGGGACATGGACATGTCGTGGTAATCGGGTGCTGAGTGGGACGGAGACGGGTAGGCCCAGCCGCCGGTATGGGAAAGGTCGTGGGGTTGGCTGCGTGGGGAGGAGTGCGCCGAGTAAGGGGGATGGGCAAAGTCTGTTTTGGGAGACTTGCGAACGGGGCGGCCGTCTGAGTGTCTGTCGCGGGGGGCGTCGGTGGGTAGGATTCGTGGTGAAAAGTCCGAGGGGTGGCGGACTGGGTCTGTTTCTGCGGCGGACTCGCGAGATCGGTCGGAGTGATTACGCGACATGGGTTGCGAACAGTAGCCTTTTGGTGTTGCTGGCACTACTGGTGGCGGATAAGGCGCATGAGACAGTTGATGATAAGGTTGTTGGGGGCTGGTTCGACTTTGCGGTTGCGGTGAATAGTGGGACCCTGGTGGCGGAAACCATGGTGACGGTGGCTGCTCGCGGAGTTCGGGAGGAAACGGACGCTTCGTTGTAATGGTAATACTTTCTTCGATTGGAAGAGGTGCTGTATTCGGCCCCAAAAGTGGGGGTGCATTGTAGGGCAAAGTACTCCCGACAGGCCGCCCTTGAGGTATCTGGGTGAGACTAGAGTTAGAGCCCGGATAAGGCGTGGTATACTGGAAACCGGCCGGTGGATACTCATTCGTGTAGGGGGGATATACGGGACTCATGCGGATATTCTCATCCCCTCTGCCCGTTGTTGACTCTTGATGCGGTACGAATTCCGATCCTAAAGGCGAGGGAGACGACTGAGCATTACCACGCCTGCTTCTCAGGCTTTCACGGGATCTACCGCGCTCCATGGTCATAGGTGCTGCGGGTCGACCAACAGTACCGGAATTTGGCGCATTCTTTCCTTGTAGTGGTGGCTGACCTGCTGTTCCTGCTGCGATGCCGGCCCAAGTTGGTGGAGTGACAGGCGGAGTCCCCCGTCGCAAGAAAGATGCTATGCCATTTCGCGAAGGTGGAGGACTCCGAGACTGCACCTTTTTCAGAGAATTGAAAGCTGGAGAAGTCCCCCTGACCTGCCTAACATCTGGATTTGAATGAGCGACAGATGCAATCACACTCCCCCTGTCAACTTGCGGTCGTGCCTTGGTAGGCCGAAAATTTCCCAGATCACGACGGCGACGCTGGGACCTGGGATTTCTCGCTGATGGCACGACATGCCAAACTTCCTCCTCATTCTCAACTGTTGGTGGTGTAGGCGAAGGGGATGAGGGCCGTGCCGTTTTCTCAGTATGATCACGCTGCATAGGACGTGATGTATTTTGGCCTTCTTGCTCACTCTCATAACCAATATCATATGAATCTGGTAGATGCGGGCTGAGGCTGACGATTTTGGGACCATTTCCCGCAGAAGCAGCAATAAAGCTTCCGGGAGAATTAGCTGTTTTACCCTTTGGAAACCCAAACAGAGTCTCATTGTCCAATGGTGGAGGAGTAGGTCGATGGTCAGGTGTGATAGGACCTGGGCCAGAATCCGAGCTGCTATTTGTCCTGTCGAAGATGGAGACCTGGAAGATACCATTGTTCAAGCTTTCCTGGGACGAGCTAGGCTCGTGTTGCAGGATCTCATTATCGATCATGCTCAGTGTTGGCTGTAACGTTTCCCTAATACCCCCAAGATCTTGGTTCTTGCTCTCGTAATGCACAGAGTGATCCCAGAGCCTCTGTCCATGTACCTTGTAATACCGGTAGTCAGAAACTCGAGCAGTATCTGGCTTCAGTTTGATCTTGATATCTGCTTGGCGATAAGAGAAAGAGAAAAGCTTCACAGCATACCCCAGCCATTGTGGGAGCAGACCCTTCGCGTTCAACGAGTCGCAGCAAAAGTTCTGGACAACACTGTGGATTTTGAGCATATCGATCGGCTCTGGGTCGACTAGACTGTCACGGCTGGACGACATGGAGTCCTTATCATCAGGCTCGTTCCTTTCGATAAGTGCGTACCGCCTCAACTCTCCAAAGGTAGTGTTTATATCTGGCCTCCCCCCAGTCTCGGTTGCCCTGACTTCGACATTGGTGCGCAGGATCCTTAGTCCAAGGTGCACCATCTCTACAGGGATCTCCTGCCCGAACCAGCATAGGATATGTATCAAATTCCATGCTTCCATATGACCCAATCGCTGGAGATCGTCCAGAATCTTATTATAGGTCCCTTCGATAGTCGGATCTGCACTGTATGATAGCTTGTATTTTGTAAGAGGTTCATGGGTGTCGGCCAGGCGGTGACTGATAGCGTCAATGGCCAGGGGCAGACCGCCGATGTCTCGAACCAGCTCACTCGCCTTTTTCTTCTCAGCATCGGTCGGCCTCTTGATGTGCAATTCCTTGAAAAGCAACTTCTTAGCGTCATCCTCCTTTAGAGGTCCAACCTTGATGGGATATGGCCTTAGTAGTCGTTGCTTGGATTCCAAGTTCCTAGCTCTCGATATATAGATGATACTCGAATTTCGGCTGTCCGGCACGAATCTTGCAAACTCGGTAGTATCATCGTCTGTTTCAACTGTAACGCCATCGAAGACCATGAGCCACTCCTGTCGTGCTTCGAACCAGGCCCTCACCGTTGAAACGAAGTCGTTACTGTTGACGCCATCACATAATTCTGGCTGATCTCGACAGACGACCTTTTGCTTGAGGTTCCAAAAGGAATGATATCTTTCCTCCTTCGATTTCGCTGTGATCCAAAACACTCCTCCACCGAACTTTTTCCGATTCTTATGGACGTATTGTCGAGCCAGGTGGGACTTCCCGCCGCCAGCCTGTCCATGTAGAAGCACACATGCCGTGCCATCGCGCCGTCTTTTATCGAAGAGTCGTCGGTCCAGCTCTTGATATTCCTTCTCCATGCCCACAAAGAAGGTATTTGGGCGAAACCCGGGTGGTACAATAAAGTATGGTTCTATTGGCTGGGCAGGTGAAGCAGGAATGTTGGTGGCGTTGTCTTTTGATTCAGGTTGGGAAGGAATGGACGGGATTTGTGGTGGAAGTATTTGTGAAATATCTACAAAACGCCAAATCAGCCGCCTGGATGAACATTGCCGCAAAAGAGCGCCGCACGCAAAATGAAACACAATTTGATCTTCAACCAGAACTCGTAGCACGCAAAAGTCAAGCCAATTCCTTGTCTTTATCTGCAGGTTCTTCAACATCATACATTTCATACTCTTGCATAGGAGATCGGTTCTCAGTGCCAGGTAGCGCCAACTGTTTCTTACCAGGCGTAGACGAGCTCGTGCTGGACGAGTCTGTTTGAGGCGTTGCTTTCAAACTACCTATACAGATTAGCCTGCGGTAGGCGTGCTGAAAGCAAGTGAGGACCAATACCTGGGATCAATTCTTCAATTGCAGCCTGTTTCTGCGCAAGTCGTGCCTTCTTCTCTTCCTCCCAACGTCCAGCGATGACCGCCGGTGCCTCGCCTGCATATCGTTGTATACCTTCGGCTACCAGATCAAAACCTGGAGCAGCATCGCTTTCAAACTTGCACATGTGTGAATGATCCGCTTGAATGCTGGCACGTTCGACATCCTGAACAGTCGGGGATGCTGATTCTTCGTCGACAATATATTTCAGAGTTCCTTTTAGGTTTGTAGGCTTGCCCTCATGGAAGAAATAGACGTGGAATCTGTTCATCAGCTGAATGAACTGACGGTCGATATTTTGTAAGGTCTCGTTGTTCTTCTTCAAGGCATCCACTAGTTGGGGTCGGGTGTCGACAAGCTTGCTTGGCAGAGCGACGCTACAGATCCATTCCAGGCGAGAACCCCATTCTGCAACGTCTGAGCCTTTGTGCGGGGTACCAAGGAACAGTATCCCGAAGGTAGACACATATATCGACCGTAGATGTTCGGTATAGATCCCACGAATCTCAGACGAATAGATCAGGGCACGCTTAACAACAAGCCCGCCAAGAGAATGGGCGACAAAGATGATTGGACGTTCTGAAGCCTTCCGGATGCGCCTGTTGGCTACCAGCTCCGCAACAAGATGCTCGGCATGGTTGTGTATCTTGTCTGTAGAGACCCCGTCTGTGAAAGATGTGACGTCCGCATCGTATCCATACACCAATATCCGCGCTCTTTCATCATTGAGTATAGGAGGCAGCAGCTGTGCAGGCCAGAAGGTCTTTGACCTTTCGCTCGTCCATGTGTTATGTGGGTTGCCGTTAAGACCATGAACGAAGACGACGTCGACAAGCCCCCCGCCGACGGGGGCATAGACCTGGGTGAGGCCGAAACGACCGACTTGTGGAGCGGTAGAGGCTGCCTGGAAAAGGTCAGTACAAGCTGGGAAGTTCCAATATTTGGCTGATGGGAAGCGGGAACTTACCATCATCGCCATACAAACAACGACACTAAGGAGCGACGCGGCAAACCGAACTCGCGATGCATATATTAGAGGGGCGGAAGGGAGATTTTAGAAGAGAATAGAACAGATGAGACCATTTGGGCACTGAAGACTGAAAGTGGCAAAGCGCACGGGAACGGCTGCCTGGCTCGCTTTGTAGGCTTCTGTCGTCGCCCTCGTGCCTAAAGAGGATGACGGACCAATGACTTGGGTGTAAGAGTCATCGACGTGACTATTGATGAAAGCGGACAGAGTCTGGGAGTATGCAAGCCTGGTCCCGAGGCTATTGCAGAGCCTCGTGCACCTGGGCTACAGGTTGCTCGACCTCAGCTGATGAGCTGCCCATCCCCATTGGGTTGAAGGCGAAGTGGAACTCCCCCCTAATATTTAGGGCCTAAATTTAGGGTGCTTAGCCGCTCGGGGCGGTAGTTGCCCGGGGCTTGACGTGCATCAGCCCCATAACCCAACATTCCTACCGTGGCACCCGCTCATCTTCCCATTCGTCTGCATTGACGAACCGAAATACTATCATACTCTCTGCGAGACAGCATATGAGCTCTTGCTTACATGGCGGAGGGAAAAGTGGAGCAAGAGCGATGGGGTGTCTCGTGTTCAACCGACAGGTGACCTACCTTTTGCGAGTGTGTGCACTAATTCTGGAGGTAAGAACAAAGAAATAATCATATCTTAGGCTTGGATCTCGCCACTGGGAGGTGCAGCTAAGACCTGCGCTTAGGAGCGAGGATGATAATCTCAACTTAGTACATCACATTGAAAGCAGGAAGCTTGGACACCTAAACCACCAGGCCGAAACAGGGTATCTGTAAGTCTGCTCCCGCAGTTCAAGTGTCCATTCCGAGACACACCCCAAATTACCACCGTTCCTGCCATTCTTCAAAGACAGCAAAGCCAAACTCCTGCCGTCGTGTGGCCATGAACCCCTGAGAGCTGCGTTTGATTCCCATGCCTTTACCCACATATATCGTTCATCTGCAACCGCCGTGCCGTATCCGTTGAGGGTATCGCCTAAATCAAATCCCTAAACAAAAGTGCGTCCTACAGCTCCAGCTCGCTTCCAAAACACCGTAAAAGGCCGTAGTTAAATCATAGCATTTAAAGATAGATCTGTCGAAGACCTGCAGGCCTTAGCTCACGACAACAGCAAGCATACCCATTATACCCGTATACCTACCACACGATTAGCATGTTCTTTTTTCAATGCTTTCGCCCTTCAAAGGCGACCTACGTAGCAATAGCCTTTCCCCAATCCAGCACACTGCCCGGCTTATTCATCACCTCCGGACTCCATGTGCATAGACTCGCCACTCCAACCATAGCGCTGATGACTAGTCTGGCTAGTATCTGCGGCACCAGCTTGAACACGATGATGGTTGAAAGTAGTCCAAACGTCACAACGATGACGGGCGTCTCCAGGGCGGTGCCAGACCGAAAGTCTGATCTAGGCGCTGAATGGGAAGACACGGAGAGGAGGTCTGAGTCTTGGTTCAAGAAGGCACTTTCGGACTCTACCACGGGAGTGTGTTTAGTGATCCAGGAGCGATAGGCACTGATGTCGGCATCGGAAGCAGGCTCGAGAGACTTGGTTAGGTTACCGTAGGAGGTAAGGGCACGATCTGGCAACAAATTAAATCATTGACCTTGGCCATTGAGAGGGGTTTGGGTAAGCGTTGCTCACTGTATTGCTCAACCTTCGCAAAGCTCCTCCCCAGTAGGTCCAACCTATGCCATTGCAATCGTGATGGCAGCTTGGCTTCTGCCCTTCTTGACGCCAACCTCCCTGAATTACTCTGCTCTTCGAGAGCAATAGCACCGTCAAGATCTTTCAGCTGCTCCTCCATTTCGGATATTTCATCTTGCAAGAACAGCAACATGCGATTGTTGAGCATCTCGAACTTGCGATAGATGGGTTTCAGCAACGCATCGTCCTTGGCATGAATGTTTGACGCCAGAAATTCGTAGCCTGTCGTGCTGGCCTTGGGCCGAGGCTGCGCTCTACGTGGAATGTCTCGAATCAATCGACGTGGAAGCCTCGGTGACATTTCAGACAACTCGACGCTGGGGTCGTGAGCAGTCTGAGCCAGCATAGGCGGTGATGGGGCGTAGTAAGCCTGGGGGCCTTGATTATGGTCAGTCTCGAGCGAGGGCCAATGCTTGTGTCGGAAAGCTAGATTGCGGTCAGCAGTAGGGTCGGGATTGAGCTGAAAGCCGTTTGGTTCCATGAAGTAGGAGTCTTGCAGGTCATGCTGGGTATCAGGTTCGTCGAAGACTGTGGGTAGCTTGTGTTGCATAACAGGTGAGCCCTGATCCGGACTACTCGACCGCACCGAAATACCGGAGTCCGAGTGAAGACTCCCTCGTCCCCACGCGCGCTGCACGCCATCTTGCACTTCTAGATCGCTGTATCTCGGAGAGCGCTGGGGTGGGACCATCATCTGCGCAGAGCTGGAATTGGAGTTCTCGCTAGACGATTGCTTCTCCTCTTCGAAATGACTCTCTTTATGGTCCTTCTCTTCCACGGTGTCGCGGTCCTCTTCATCCTCTTCGTGTTCCATAAATGCAAAAACGTCAATGTTCTCTTTGTTCGAGTCGTTGGTACTTGGAGACCGATCATGATGGTGATGTACCTGCTTGACTGGTTCTTTCTTCACGTTTGGGCGCTTGGAGGGTCGCATGCTCGACGGAAGCATGGATTTAGGTGTAAGAGTCGCGTTGCTACTTGCTGAGGAAACTGTGGATATGACAGATGGGGAGGCCTTTTTGTGGGAGGATGAGGAGGAAGATGACTGCTTCGAGTGCCGGCGTCGAGTGCCCCCAAGGGAAGGCATCCTGGGTAATTGTCCAGTCAATCGTCCGAATCGACGAATTCCGGGTGATAGTCAGTATCGATTGGTAAATCAGGAGAGACGTTAAGTCGACGGAATCGTTCTATTGTTGTGCTGTCCTTTGAATACTGAAGTATGGGAGCCGCATCGGTGACCAAATGGCAGAGTATCTAGCAGGAATCCTGGATCAGCACGGACCAATAAGTAATAGACATGATATTAAGCATCGGCTCCTAAGAATGGTATAAGAATAATCAACCCACAGTCACATGAAACAGTAGGCCTGGAAACCCCAAGGGTCATAGCCATAGCCATGCGAACCCACGGCGCAATCGAGTGTCAAAGCCACCTCCTCTTCCTCATGAACTCTAACCTTGGGGCGGCAAACCTGCAAGCCATATCCTAACAAATCAACACCATTGCCTTACTTGCGATGGTGGTTCAGGATGAGTGGCATGGCCGCATGGATATGCAAGGTCAATTGAAGTGGATGGAGGTGCTCGCTGGGAAGAGTGAAGCGGGTTAGATTCGTCAGGAGGCGGCGTTCGGGGATAGTTTGATTTGACCGATAAGGTGAGTTTCATGCACGTCTGAGCTGGTGGCGCATACAAAAATAACGCCTTTCTACTTTGGTACTTTTATGTTCACACCCTTACAGGGTTGTATGGATGATGGATGATGGATCGAGTCCGATTAAGGAAATGCCGACATCCTCAATCTCATTGTTCTTACATATAGATGGAGTTCTAGTCCTAGATCTCAAACTGCATTGATTGATATGATTATTTGTGACCGCTTGAGCTTGTCCGTCTCTTGGATCTATAACGTAGAACACCTTCGCTTTCTAAAAATGCATGACATATCGAGAATCCAATTACGCGGCCGTCCACGATGAAATTATCATGCCGCTACTCCATTCTGTTGAGGAACAGGCGTCCCATTCTGCTGCCCATACTGACCCGCGGGAGGTTGCGGCGTACCCGATCCTTGCCTATCTGCCAATTGAGCTTTCTGCCTGGCCATCAAAGCTGCCTGCTCCTCGGCACTCAGATGTCCTTGTTGGGTCGGAGAGCCAGACGACCTTGTGCCATTAGCTAGTGGTGATGCTGGGGTCTGTGGGGTATACTGTGAAGAATGCGTGTGATAAAGCGTTGTAGGGCGCTGAGGAGGAGCAGCTGTTTGGCCTGGGGCAGAGAATGATGAGCGTTGTTGATGTGGAGATGCACTCCCACCAGCTGGAGCAGAGCCGTAGCCGTAACCTTGCGGAGGCACCGCTCGTTGCTGATAGTCAGTCTGGCTCCCTCGATAAGCCTGTGGTGGTGGGACAGAGTTCGGAGGACGGGCTTGCGGGGTCGAGTAATGCTGATTGTAGTTGTAACTACTCCCATTTTGGCCCACTCCTGAGTAGCCGCGGTATCCATGCTGGTAAGAACCGAAAGACTGCGACGACTGGGCGTACTGTGGCGGATAGTTGGTAGATGAAGGCGCACGCTGCGAAGGTTGTTGGCTCTGAGGGGGATAGGTAGGTCTTGCACCACCTGAGTAGTTGTACGAGGCTGGTCGATTCGAGTATTGCGGATTCTGAAGGTAGCCGGCGTTCGATGATTGCCTAGGTGCAGTCTGAGCGCCGTACCCAGGCTGGTGTTGGTAACGCTGGACGGGGGTAGCCGCGTAGCTACTGCTGCGTGTGGGGGCGTTTGTGTACGCACTAGTAGCCGGTGGAATACCTGGAGTTGCTACAGGCCGGACTGCTCTCGCTCCGAGACCAGAATCGTCCGACTCCATAGTACCTTTCTGGTTCTTGCTCTCGACCTGTATTCTAGTGCTGATGTTGAGTGCGCCTAATTTATCGCCATCCAGCTTTGCAACCAGATAAGGCGGTAATGTAGACACAATAAGCGTAAGCTGCGCCTTTAGCACCTCATAAACATCGAATTCTGCCGATGAAGGACTGGAGGGTGTTCCGGTTGCGGTCGACTGAGGGTTCTGTCCTCCCACAGTGCGCGCATTAGCTGCGAGTGTAAGGTTCCTTACACGCTGGTGCGAGTCGAGAGTCTCAAGCAGGTCGGAGATTTCTGCCAAAACATCATCGGCTTCTTTGCTGGTTTCGGGTCTTCCCAGACTAACAACCTTGGGTGGTCTCATTTCTGGCGGGGTTTCGTCAGGCTCCCAAGTTCTGATGGCTTCTTGAATCTCTGCTTCATTTATGCCATCTTCGTCTCCACTGCCGTTGGTCTCCACCTCATACAATCCAGCATCCCTCATTCCCAGTATCTCATGGTACCTCTGCTCTCCATATTTGCTCCACCAGAAGCGGTTCTTCTGCTGCTCAGAGATAACTGCTCCAGAGTCATCACTGTCCGGTGCAAAGCTGGAGTACACACTGCGAAACAAAGCATCCTCCTTTGCCTGGTCATGCGCAAGCATTGCCTCTTGTGATATGGAAGTCTGAGGCTCGCCAATGCTCAAAGCTCGATCACGCTGTTTGCGCTTAGATTCTGGAGACACAATTTGTGTGGGGGAAGGGGCCGCATTGTATGTCAGCCACTGGCCAGTCGGCAGTGGTTGCGATGTATAGCCATCTCGCCTGCCAGACTTGCTTTTGGCCTCGCCCTCAATAGGGTTGTACCAATTCACGGACGAGCTTCTTGTTGCTGTATGTCTTGATTGTTTCGGTAGTGGTAGAGGAAGTAGACCAGCTGGGTATGGAAAGCGTTCTCCCAACGTGGGTACACGCTTCTTGTCCTCGGTATCATTTATACTATGTATTGGAATTATCTTGGTCGCAGTTATGCCGTTTGGCAATGCAGCTTCATTGAGTGGTTCATCGGATGCGGTGGGCTTGCGTAAGCTGGTGAAGAGCTGTCCTGTCCGACCACTCCCCATATTGCCCAAGAGAGTTAAAGCATTGTTTCCTGAAGAATCAAAGCTAGATTTGGCGTCTTGCTCATTCACCAGTTCGGTTTTGACGTCTTTTGACAATCTGACTATCTCAGGCCTGCGGACGATTTCCCTCGACACAAGCTTGTCAAGCTCATTCTTCACTGCTCGGACGCGGGATACCTCCGTACGTGCCGTTTGATAGGGTGACAAAGTTACACCGGCACTGATCTTTTCCTGTAGTTCCTCCATGATACTGGACGTTGCACAGTCTACATCTTTGATAAAGTCTTCAATCGAAGTGTAGGCATTGCTCTCTATGAGGGTGGCGATGGTGGTCTTTTCAGAGGACTCGGAAAGCTTGGTACGCTTTGCGCCATGGGTTTCCTGTATAGAGGTGGTAATGGGGCGGTCGAATGTAGAAGGGGTGGTGTCTTGGCTGTAAGGTATGATTAGTTACTATCATTCTGGTGGTTGAGCGCGGTGACCACTTGGTCAAAGGTGGCTCACTCTCTCAGTATTTCCATTATATCGGCTAGCCATTCCCGGAACCTCTCCTGTTGATTCATTTGCCCGCTGCCATTCACTTGCCCTCCTTCAACCTCTCCCATTCCCAAGGTGTCCGCCCGCTTTCGTTTTCCCGCCATTCTCGATTATTTTATCAACTCCGGGGGGCAAGATACCGTTCAGCTGTCGCAGTCCTTGGTATTAAATCGCATGGAAACGGTTCACAGCCAGCGTTGTGAACCTTGCTACTCTTCGTCGAGCAACAATCACTGCTCGCAGAGACTTCGCATTGGTGTCATGAGAGAAAGACGGTGATTTTGGCCAGGAATTCGAGCTTTGCGATTGGTCAGTGGGCTTCTGTGAGGCGTTTCAGCCAGAGGCCGACAGCCTGCTCGAACTTTTGATGTTCCCCCAAGGCCTAGCCGTGCGGACGATCGACGCGAGTTTGATGGACGAGTAAGTCGCGCAGCAGAAGTCACAGATGCTACACACGCGTGAAAAGCGTCAACAGGTAACTCTGCCTGAATTAGACCACTCGAAAAAAATGTAGGGTTGGGTTGATTGAATTAAACTCCTGGCAGGCCAGATGCGCAAGAGCGTTGAGGTGCAATCTTGAGGACAGGAGGGCACGCTAGTGGGTAGGGCTGAGGAATGAGCGGACTAAACAATCTGCGAAAATACCCGGTAAATGCCCCTCCAACAACAACACAAGGCAAACTCTTTGAAGTCTTGTGTCACACTTCTACGAAGTAGACGCCAGTGATTCCACGCAGGAGCTTCAACTCCCTCTTGAATCATTGTTGCCCTGGAATACCCTCCTCGCCCTTTCTTCTGCCTCCCATATATCGTAGAATCCTTTGCAGCATGCCTCCGGGTAGCAGAGGACGAGCTGGCAAATTCAGCAAGCCTACTAGAGGAGGTACGCCACAAGTCCTGCGAGTGCCTCTCATAGTCTTCACTGACTTTTAGATAGGAGGGAAGAAATTCAGCAAGAATCTCACACCGTTGGATGCCGATGGCAATCCGATTGGCATGTGGGGAGTAAGTGGGGCTTTGTCCCTTGTACTTGCGGCGTAATCTGACATTATGTTCAGGACCAGCGTGATGCCAAAGCTCAGTCGTCATCCTCAGAAGATGAATCATCTGAAGAGGAATCATCATCGGAAGACGAAGACCCAAATAAGCCTCCTATGACACGTGAACAGCGCCGTGCTGCCGCCAAAGCAAAGAAAGAGGCAGCTATCAAGAAAAAGGCTTCAAAAGCCGCTGCTCCAGGCGACTTGCCCTCCTCCTCTTCCGAGGAAGAAGAGGATGACGAATTGGCCCCAGCAAACCCAAATCATACTGCCAAATCTAGGTCCCAGGCATCCGCTGCTCCCATTCAACCTACAGAGGGTCCCTCCAAACCTTCGAAATCCACACCAGTCAGCCAACTCTCCCGTCGTGAGCGTGAAGCTCTTCAAGCGCAGCAAGCAAAAGAGCGATATCAGAAGCTGCATGCTGAGGGCAAAACCGACGAGGCCAGGGCAGATCTCGCACGGCTGAGTCTGATAAGAGAAAAACGGGAGCAGGAAGCCGCAAGAAAGAAGGCAGAAAAGGAGGAGAAGGAAAGCCAAGAGAAGGAGCGACAAAGGGAGCTAGACGCGAAAGATAGCAAGAGGAGGGAGGCTGCTATGGGAACCGCTGGGGCTAGCGGGAAGGGCGGCAAGAAGAAGCCATGAATGTTTGCTTGTCGTGTGCTGGATTGCGGGAAGAGCTTGGGTATCAATTCTTGAGGCGATGGGCGTGCATATGAGTTATGATTGATAGAGCCAAGCGACACGTGAGTCAATACAGATACTCTTCCGCTCTACAATCGTGATGTACGCCCACAGCTTTGCCAATCTCCAAGGGTGTTACTAACACATGTACGCTAAGGGACCGCCGGTACTCTTGGCCGAAATTGAAGTGATTAAGTAGGAGGCCTGTAGAAACTTCAAAAACGATGAACAAAGCTTCATTCGTAGCTATATCTTAGATACAGCGGTTCGTCACGATCTACCTCTACCGGTCTGCATCTATATATCTATGGTATGCTGTGACTGAGCACAGGTAGATAAAACCGAAATCTGGCGTTTCGTCCTCCCCTTCTTCCAATCCTCTTCTTGTTCATAGCAGCATGGCTGTCCTCCAGCGTGACAAGTGTTCGTTACGATGCTTTGACCATGGGTCCCGAAGAAGCCTAGATAAATCGCTAGTCGTCCGTCAGAGCTTGAGGTATACCATGACCCTGTGCTCCGCTTGCCATGACGAAGCTTGGATATCTTCCTAGAAGCACTCTCGTAGAACCCTGGTGCTTTAAGGGGAACAATGATGCTGAGGATGTCGTAGTACTCTTAAACGGTTCAGAGCCTTCCAGCCCTCCGCAACCAGGGCCGCGCCACTCCGTAATAGTACGCAACGCCAGCCGCCATACCACCAAGATGTCCTGCGTGTCCGAAGAATTGGACGGAGCCTGTGGCCATACAGTACACACTTCCTACAACGAAGATGAGTTGGGTGCTCCAGAGGGGCGCAGAGAGGAAGAACACCAGCACCCGCATCCTTGGCGCAAGGCACAGGAGTGTGCCCGTTAGACCACAAAGGACCCCAGAGGCACCTATGCTTCCTCCGTAATGCGGCTCAAGGGAACCGCTAGCACCGGCTATCGCTACGGCCCTTTCTCCGCTGATTGGTATGCCTAGTACTGAGAATTCTTCGGGTCTTTCCCAGCGTCGGCCTGCCGTCTCCCTTCGCAGCCTCTCTTGCGTGTTCTGCCAGTAGATCTGGGCTGCCGAACAAGATACCGCAGAAACCGCCCACAATCCCATGAAGCAAGATACTCCGAGTCCGTGGACAAGGCTTGTCCCAAAAATCCATAAGCAATACATGTTGATGCCCAGATGTACCAGGTCGCCGTGGGCGAAGGAGCTAGTAAGCACCACCCACCAACGTCCTTCTCTTATGTTTTTCGCCGAGCTGATGAGGTTCTGCTGGAGCTGATCGCTCAAAGTGTGATCACCCTGTTCTGCTATTTTTTCAGCGGTCCACTGGTAGAAATAGGTACCGCAGCAGAGGCCAATGACACCTCCAATGACTATTGTTGACTTATTGCGCGCCCAGAAAGACTCGGGAGTGTAGTAGCCGTAGCTGCTCTGATTGTAATTTCTGCGGTGAGACCATAGCGGTCGTGTAAATACTGATCTCAGAGGCTCTCTCTGCTGGAGTGGTAACATCTGTGGGGAAGAGGAATGTTAGCAACAATGAGGCCTAAGGAGCGTAGAGCACCCACCCGTCCCAGCCGAGTATAGCATTGGCTTGACCGTTTCGACAGTGGTATTCGGAGTAGATTGCCATGCCCCGGTTGTGCAAGCCCCAGTCGAGTGGACAATTGACGGATCGAGGTCATGGTTACAGATAAGGTGTTCCACTTCAAGTAAGAGCGCGTTGAAGGAAAAGGCCTGGAGCTATCGAGCAGGCCCGACGTGAAAGAGACATCTAATTACGATCATTAAAGACCGACTTGAGTCTCCTCTCATAGTGTAGATGTACGGTAGCATGGATCTGCCCACAATTGCTGCTTGATTGTTTCTGCTGCCGATATCGCACTTAACCGCATCTGTGAAAGACTGGGATCTTTGACCATAGGTACTTCATGTCCCTTGCATGGGCTACACGGAATGATATTGAGGTGTCCACGCCAAACCTCATGAGTGGACGAATGTATAACTAAAGACTACTCACCAAGGCCACTCAGCCCGTCCCAGTGCTTCCTCTACAGCCTTCTCTTCCTTTCTCCAGCCCGGCACTTTTACATCGTACAGACTATCATTATTCAGAAAAGTCTTCTCGTACTGCTCTTTATTTCTCTCTATTCACTAGGCCAGCACAGCAAGCATGCCTTCATTCTTTTCGCTACCAGCTGAAATACGCTTCCAGATCTACAGAGAGCTGCGGTCGTTCAAGTCGCCTTTGATTAAGGCCCCATATCCAGACGACTCCAATGCCTTTGGCTACTGTAGCTTTGGCTTTCAATCTAGAATCCTTGAAACTAGTCGCCAGACGTCTTTGGAGGCGAAGGAAGTCTTTTACGGCGAAAACTATTGGACCTTCTTTGCCTCCCAGCGAAATCACTTCAGCTCTATGATCTTCCAGGTGGAACCTATGGTGCTGATTCTACCCTATATAAGAAGGGCACATATCAGATTTGCCATGTTCCATTGGCTATTTTGGGAGTCGCGCGGACTCGACCAAAACACCTATGGGGATATTATCAAAGCAAACGTCAAAGAAATTTGCATGGTACTCCTCAGGGCTCGTAGGCTCCGCACAGTAAAGATTATATGGACGGAGACTTGCACAATATTGCCTGCGAGGAGAAGGACGGATCCAGGCAGCGTGCGAAGCCTTATCTTTGAAGTGCTGCAGCCATTGATTGGTCTTCCAAGGACAAGCGAGCTTCAAAAGAGCAACGTAATGGTAGCCTACAGGAACGGAACGAAAGCAACTGAGATGGAGTGCGACTTTTCGGAATGCGTCGACGAGGTTATCGCTATTCATCGTTCTTTCAAAGGCACCCTGAGGCCCGCGAACCCTGTCTCGAGATCGTATGGTGGACATTACTAAAGATCTGCTGGACTGCTTTCAGCTCCTTTCGAAGTCGTAACCCCGAGTGCTAGACAGTGTCTGGCGTAATGAACCTCCCAGCTGTGGGAACAAAGGCTACAATGCCACAAAGGAAAAACACAATCACCTTCGAGTGAATACTTTACGCCATACTCAATGGTGATTGTTCCTCTTCATTGTCAATGCAATATGGACAGCGCACAGTCCAATACTAGCCAGCTTCACATTTTTACTTCACTTTCGACTATCATCATAGCCAGCACGCCAGCATTGTTCCTTCACCAAAGATTTTCTTTAAAAAAATTCTGTCACCATGTCGCGCGTACCAACACAACCTAATGAGCTTTCTCCCTGGCCGCGTATACAAATTGGCGACATACCTACGAGCGCTGCCGCGGTCGATGAGCGGAGTACTTTTCCTCGACTCCGTCCTGACCCGAGTCAGCGCTTCAGTAAAATTAAGAGCATCGCTCAGCCAAGAGGACGAGTCGGCAGCAACGCAGGCCCTGACCTGGCCAAATCTCAAATCCCTGGGCGAGGTACGAGCTTTGGGTCAACCCAAGAGTTTAGAGATGTCTACGGCTCATTTCCTTTGCAACGACTTGATCGTAAGGTTAGCGAAGGCAAAGTAAAGGAGCTTCTCGAGCTAAGAAAGCAAAAGCTGAGCGAGGCAAAGCGCAAAGGGGACGAGATGGAAGTCTTTAGACTCAAGAATCTGAATCTTTTCGACGAAATTGAAAGGTCTAGAATTTACGAAGAAGACCCAAAAGATGTCGAATTTTGCAGGGACTTCACCAGACAAACCGATCACCAAGGTTTCACATCGCAAATTGACGTTATTGACTTTAATTTTACTCACCAATCAGAGTCGGTCAGGCAAGGGCACACAGCAACCCTCTGCTGGCATCGGAAGCTCGAAAACACACAAGGCCTGACAGTACTTGATGAATTCTCTCAGTGCACAGTTCACCCTACAGCGAGCCAATGTTACTCATCAAGTCCAAGCTCTACGCTCCAGCCTGCGTCGCCAAGCTCGCTCACCTCTGAGTTCAGACCTTCCTTGCGTCACACGAAGGTCCCATCAATTGGCTCCTCCACGCTGAGAGACACCTCGGAGCCTTCTTCTCCCGCCACACAGCCATCGACAACGATCGCCTCAAAGCCATCGCCACCCTCCTCAATCCTGCCCAACTGCGACGAGGAGGATCCATTCTTGTGCATCGCCAAAAACGTTACGACGTGTGCCCAGGGCGATGATCAGCTCAAAAAGGCCACACGGAGAGACAACTTGAAGCCTTCTTCCTCCGCCATATGTTCACCGACAACAACGGCATCAAAGCTATCGTCACCTACAAAGCATTCTTCAGTGGTGCCTGACACCGACGAGGAAGATCCATTCTTATACATCGCCAAATACAATAGGACACGTGCTCGGGGCGACAGTCCGTCCAAACAGGCTAAGCCACCGAGACTCCATTCCTCCAGTGCCAATGCTAAACGCTCATTTCGTAACCCATGCACTTGCACTAACCACAACTGCCGCACCTACCTTTCCGGTTCCCCAAGCAGGCATTGCCGCTTCTGCAAACTGCCCTCATTGCAACCCGAAATTGCTGCCGCCGTAGACCGCATCGAGGAAACGAGGATGTCACTCTTGGTGCAAGCAGACGCGAATTTGCCAGCAGGCAGTTTGTCCGCGACCGACGGATTCCCAAAGTTCGAGGCCCTGCAAGAAGATATGGAGTTCGTGGAGATGTACAACGCGGAGACGGAGAAGAGATGTAGAAACGGTGTCTGGTGGGAGATATGGTTGATTGTGGAGAATTTGAAGAGGCAGGGGATCTTTGGATCGAAGCCTCATATCTATGCAAGAGACGACTCCGTTGCCTGAATCAGTCAGTCATCTACGTCTTCCTGGATCTAGTGAGAGACTTGATATTGGGGGGGGGGGGTGAAGCGCATGATTTCGGTAGTATTCTTTATGACATTTACTTGCAAACTTACTTCAGTCGCAACGAACTTATATCGTCCAATATATGATATATCTCCTATACTTACCAATCAACTTGGCAGCAAGACAATAGGTGCGCAACACCCCCCTCCCCCTCTCCTACAACCAACCCCCTTGTCCAAACGCACCCCCTCATCCTGCATCCCGCATCCGCAAAACCAGACTCCCACCCAACCCAGTCCCGTTCCCCCAATCCGATCTCATACTCTCGGTAATGAAATCACGATCCCCTCCCTCCCTCCCCCCAATCCCACCCTCCTCTCTCTCCCCAAAACTACCCATACACTCACACCCATAGCCTTCCCCCCCCTTCTTTCCCTCCATCCTTTCGCACCCTGCCTTCACAACCGCACCCGCAACCGTACCACCTCCCCCTTGACTCACAAACCCCTGCCGCTCAACCACTCCAAGCCCTGAGCTGAGTCCTGAGAGAGATGGAGCTTGCTTATGAGGGGTTTTTTTTTGTTTTTTTTGGGTCCGTTTTTATATTGTTTGGAGTTTTTTTTCTGGCGCTTTTGGGGCTGGGTGGTCGGTGGGGAGATAGAGCTGAAGGCGGAGAGGAAGGGGTTAGGGTAGGGTAGGGTATGGTAGTGGTAGGGAAGGGTAGGGAAGGGCAGGGTAGGGAAGGGTAGGGTAGGGAAGGGAAGGGTAGTGGGATAAGGGGTAGATGGGAGTAGGCTTGGGGTTTTGGCGCTGTAGGTTTTGGGACTGGGATCTATGTATTGATTCATCAAACGACTCCTATCCCCTCACCCCACCCCCACCCCCACCCCCAACCCCCTAACCCTTCAGCTGTACGTAGCCTCACTCACTCACTCACTCACTCACTCGACCAATATCTTGGGTGAACGCCAGGGCCGTGGCATGTCCTTGTTCTTCGATATCGGGAGCTGGGATGTGGGTGAGGGGGAGAGCAGGAGGGGTTTGGAGCTGAAGGGGGTTGGTGGCGTGCTGAGGGCGGGAGTGTTGTGAGGATGAAGGCGGGGGAGGAGGTGGAGGGAGGGGGGAAAAGAAGGCACACCTTTCTTTCTTTCAATCAGTGCGGTGTAGTGCAGTGCAACGGAACTTATTTCTCCAGCCGCACACTTTGAGAATGAGTAGAAAGTGGGGGGGTTTGTAAAGTTGGAGGGAGGTGGAGGAAACGAGTGATGTAGATCCGATTAAGTGTCCGGGTTGCTTATGTGGGAGATGTCTGTTCTGATGTTTCCGAAATGGGAAATAGATGTGTATGAGTTTGATAGGACTGAGATGGATTTGGTATAACGTATATCCGCTAAATGAAGCAAGAAAGAAAAGAGAATGAAGTCCCTTATATACACTACCACCATCCTATATATTTACCCAAGAAAAGAAAGACATCACAGCGCGACCCCCTTGGGCTCACTCCATCCCCCCTCCGTCCCCACCGAACCCGGCGCTAGCCTATCACCCGACTCGGACAGCTCATCCGGTTGCCTCCAAGGCGTTTTGCGTCCATGCTCCACGTCCCGGGCGTTAACAGAACCGGAGCCCGTGAGTCTTCTGGATGGGGAAGCCTGCTCCATGGCGCTGTGGCTGCCGCTGAGCTTGGAGCGGATGCGGGAGGGGAGGTAGGGGATCAGGAGGAGGGAGTTGCGGAAGAGGGGCTGCAGGACGGGGAGGCAGCCGCAGATTATGGCGAGGTTTACTTCGATGGTCCTGTGGTGGTTGGTTGTATGGATTGGTATTCGGTTTCGTAGAATGGGCTGAGTTGGAAGGGAGAAGGGGAGGTGGTGGGGGGGGGGTAGGCTTACATCCAGACTTTGACTTTGATGATGTCCCAGGCTGGGTCCGTGCCGTCGGTCGCGGAGTATAATATGTATTGTCTTACAATGGCAATGGCACAGATGCTGTGTTGGTAAGCTGGATGTACGATCTTCGATAGAGGTAGAAGAGGGATTGAACTTACACAGCACCATTGGCAAAGACGATAGACACGCCAATCTTCTTCGCTCTGGTCATTTGCAGCTTCCACAGCAAAGGCATGGGCAAAAACAGGAGCATGAAATCGACGATGATGTTGCAGAATCCAAATATTTTTTCAACCCTAGAGGCAGATATCCTGCATACCGTGGTAGGGAGCATTCGCACTTTGAAGTTGAAAGCACCGGCTAATGGTTTGCAAGAGAAGCAGACCAAGAGGACAGTCACGAGGGCCCAAACGGTCATGAAAGCGCCAATTGCCCACGACGTGTAGCGGAATTTCGGAACGACTTTGAATATGCGGTAAAGGAAGATGAGGATGGCGAGTTTGGCGAAGGTAATGGAGACGACGTAGAGTAATCCATCGGCTACTAGAAGCTGTTGACGTAGGTTAGGAAGAAGAGTCTGGATTGGCCCGATGTGGAGACGAACGGCTATTAGAGGGCCCATATGGGACTTGGGAAAAACACTGAAATGTCTCCCGAGAGAGTATTGATAGACGCCTAATTTTGCGTCAGCGACGAAGTAGCCCGTGAGGATTTGACTTGTGAGTGGATGTGCACCTACCGAAGGAATCGCCCACCACACGGCCGATGGCAAGAAGCAAGGCGATGACGGAATGGCCTGTTCCGTGCAGCATCAGCTCCAAAGGAAGGTAAGCGTGAGGTAGCAGAAGCCTACAATCTTCCCAACCCGGGGACTTTGTAAGAAAGAATTTAGTATACAAGCGAGCAATGACCAGGACAAAAGCGATGCTGATGCTGACGAGACCCGTCATTATGAGTTGCCAGCCAATGGACTCATTGTTGTAAGCGGGGGAGCCGAAGGCAGGACTCGACATGTTGTCTTGCCGGCCAGCTCGATATGGCGTCTCAATTTGGGCGTAGAAGACGGAAGTTGGGGAATATAGAAGGTAAGGGAGGATGTTGAGCTTGGAGATTGTGGAGCTGTATAAGCAGATAATGGGTTGAAGAGGACAGGAGAGAGAGAGAGAGAGAGATGTGTGGGGAACTGGAGAGGGCGAACGACAGATATGGAGAGGCTAAGCAAGGCTCTGAGCCTGCACATCACAGCACATGGCAAAAAGCATAAGGACAAGGGTGAGGAGCACAAGCTGCAGGTCGGAGAATTGCAAGAGGCTAACATTGTTTATTGTCAGGCTAGAAGTAGACGAGGGTTAAGGATGGGCAAGATGAAGCTATTCAAGGGGATTTTCCATGAAATGGCGTTGATAGTATACGATTCCATTGGAGCGCAAGGAAGGATTCAAGGTTGAGGAAAGAGAAGAAATAACGTAACAACTGTAGAGGCAGTAGTTGGGAAAACATGTGGGCAGAAAGGCCAGGCAAATTCCCCGATCCACTCCGGTACAACGGTTCAACGACGGCGGCAGCACTAAAGACTCTCGGATCAAACCTTGACGCCCCCTGACGCGCTGAGCCGCACAGCTTTTTCCATGGGCTATTACCCCAGATTTTTGCACATCTGACCACTCAAAGCGCAGCGTTCATTTTCTCGTCTTTGTTAGTAAAAGTATAGAGAGGCTGTTAAAAAAAAATAAAAAATAAAAATCTACCTTCTAGCGCAAGCCAAGCCAACTTTAACTGGTCTTTCGGGTCCAACTGCGGAAGATTGACTTTGAGTCTAAATTTGATGAAACTCCGAGTACCCCTCCTCATAAGAAGCCCTCAGGGGAGACATGATCTCTGCACTGATGATTACGCTGATTACCTTGGCAGCGAAGCGACGGAGATCAACGTACTGTAGCCACGGAACAATAAAAGCGGCATAGCCCCTTCGCAAGACCGCAAAGATGGGTGGGTGGTCGCATGATCCAATCCATAGTAATGTGCCATCCATAGTAATATGGAAACTCTCTGAGCAGGCATGCAAGCAAGAATGAGATGACGTACCGTTCCGGGTTCCACTTCCCGCTGAAGTAGGAATACAAGCTTTCCTTACCCACATGTCTGTCGAGGACCTCCTCGTCTATGCCAACCACAGCTGCCGTCCCTCCAACTCATCTACCATCCATGCACCTTGTAGTCGTACTTGAACCTCAGATCCAGATCTGACAGCACATCCGCCGCCCGACCACCAACGCAGCCTCCACATCAATCTTCCTCATCTCCTCTTCCGACAGCCCCCGTCTCCTCTTCCTCCGATTCGGATGCATCTTCACGCGCATCTCTTTCCCAGCCTTAACCACCTGCTCGTGAGAGCTATACAAACTGATGCCCAGTATAGCTTGCGATGGCGGTCTATTTAGTGGTAGCCAAGGCTGTCGGCGCTGCTGAACGCAACGATGTTCTCACAGTATCGGCAGCAAAAGTGGCGTGGTGAGGTCTGGAAATGGTGATCCCGTTCCACAGTGTTGGTCAAGGTCTGGCGGCATTTTCTGCACCGGATCACGCGCTGCTGCTTGTGTTTGAGGTCGTGATCGAGATGTTCGTCAATGTGATTGAAAGGTTGGCGACACGGTACACACCCGAACACAAGCTGCTCTGGGCAGAAATCATGATCCGTTTGCGTACTTTGAGTGTTGGTAGGTTTAATCTTCTTTCGAGCCCGATGACCGTCGGAGGCATGAATGTCTTCGAATTGAGTAGAGAGTTCGTCATCATTCACTACCTCGTCGATGGGTTTCTCTTTGGCAACAACGGTTGGTCGAGACTGCTTTTCACCTCTGCAATTGCTAAAATCCCCCTATTCGGTAACGTCCTTCAAGTCTCCGAGCTTCCTCTTGAGGTTCTTTTCTTGCAGCGTTGGGACCGCGACGCCGTTGGATTCACGCGTTTCAGTGGCTTTGGAATTGCACGACGCGGCTGGAGACATTCTCGAATGTAATCTTTGCCGGTTGAGTAGGTGCCTGGGCTGCCGAGAGACCGGAAAGACTTCGATGATAGTTGAGAGAGGCTGATGACCTCAAGATGACGAGCACCGTATTGACACGTAGTATAATTCCACTGTGTTATGCACCACTATCATTCCTCAATCTCTTATTTTCACTCCGAAGCACAGTGCCGGCTTGGTCTCTAGGTGACCGTGTTGAGTGGAGTCGTCGGAACTGGAAGTGTAAGAGAGAAGGCTGAATCCAGTGTTGGAAGAATTGACGCTTGTGATAAATACACGAATCTGACGCTAGACCAGATCTGGCGTCAACGGATGTATTGGAGACACCATATCGCTCTTGTGTTGTCACGTTTTCACATCGTATAAGAACTTCTGGTTGATACCCTTAATTTGGTAGCTTGACAGCTGATTGACCCATCCTTTTGTCTAAGGTTTGCCAGACTTGGCAGTCAACATGAGAATCAGCGGATTCAGTGTCTCACAAGCTGCATCTTTTTACTTCACAATGTGCCTGCTGTGGTGCTGACGAGGCTCAGCATAGATTGGTAAAGACATGTTCATATGCGGAGCTTCGGCCCAATCCTCGACGATTCGATGATACCAGAACTATCGGAAGCCTATCGCTATGTCTTGCATTGGGTGTTTCATAATAGAATCACTTCGCCTCAGCCTTCAACTTCTCGATCCTCCCAGTCATGGTTTCCACGATATGGGGTCCGTCAAAGACATATGTGACACTGTCCTCTGCACGGACGGCCTTGCTCCATTTACTATAGTTTGGCAATGCATCAAGTCCCTTCAGCATACTCTTGGGCATCAGACCTGTCTCACCAAATGTCTGGTATCGGATCACGAATGGCGCCGTCAAAGCCTGCATATCCACTTAACCATTTGCGATTTCCATCTCGAAGACTAGGATTGTAAGATTGGCACGTACCTCCGCGAGCGTTATACTTTGACTTCCGCCAAAGAACGGCCCAGCACCCTCAAGCAAAGGCTCTATCTCTTTCCGCACAGCCTCGACCAATTCTGAGCCCAGTTTCTCCTTCTCCTCGCCCTCCGCCTTCAGTATCTGGTACATGTTCAAGTTCACTTTTCCGACGAATGTATCTGCAAAAAATGCCATCCTCGCCCTCGTCAACGCACTCGTTGGACTCTCCCTACTTGCAGGCCAGAAACTTGAGTTAGGGAACATGTCCGCGATGAAGGTGCTGACTATAGCGGACTCAGTGACGATCTCGTCTCCCAGTATGCCATTGGAGATTTTGAGGCTGGGGACTAGGCCCCGCGGGTTGATCTTGAGGTACCAAGGCTCGCGAGGACGGTCAAGAGGGATGATGACTTCTTCGTAGGGGATCTTGAGGGCACGGAGGGTGATTTGGGCACGGTGGGCCCAGGGACAGAGGCGGTTGGTATATAGTGTTACTACAACAGAGAGGATCAATCAGTCGAGTACTTTCTTCGGGGACGACACAGGGAGCTGTACCTTTGGGAGCAATGCCGTTGCTGGAATCTGTCCCATTGGAGACATGATGACCATTTGTAGACATGTTGCTGTACCGTAGGGCCGATAGAAGAGTATTTATTCAGTCAATCTGGACACTGTCAAGGAATTGCAAGATCAAAAGACGGTTCATGGTTGCAAACTCGGTGGAGCACCACCTGATATATATGAGGTGATTATGAGGGGATTCAAGTACATTATTAATGCGCGGCACATCATTCGGACATAAAAGATGCCATCGCCCCGAGAGCCACTAAACGGGTAATGTCCTAGCGGGGAAAGACTAGGGAATGCAAACTTCTCGCGCAGGACTCAGAACTTCCTCCGTTGCTCTCATCATCGACAACACACAACCTTGACCCGAATAATCATCGTGACTGAAAGACACTGGCTCTGCGAAGCAGTCAGTCTGCACACATCGCAAAGGGGGAAACCCTAAGCGCATTAAGAAGACAACAGTATGTCCCTTTCCTCTTCTTCCCTGCGTCTGATCGCTTTTTTCCTTGTAGAAGATCTTTCCGTCTCCTATCTCTGATTCGCTCTCCTCGGCATTTCTTTTTTTGACTTTCATCATGCTGAGTAATCATCCAAGATCCTTTGCTAGCCCTAACCCTAAGAATATTGTGTACGCTCGCAGCCATGCCGGCCATGCTGGAAGATCCCACAGCTCCGGCCATCTACCGAGTCTCCGGTAATCCTCCCTACCCTACGCCCGACGATCTGCGAATACCACATACCATAGTCCCTCGCAAAGTGACCCTCCGTGACCGCATAACAATCGCCTCCCTGCTCCCCTTCTCCACTGCCACCGCCGTCCCGCCCCGACTTCTCTCTTACCTTTGCTCCCAACTTAATCTCGAAATCGAAAAAGGAGACACGTACCCCATGATGACAACTATGCCCATCTCAACATTCGGCACCTATTGGTTTCAGAACTTTGGTGCCATCATGTTGCTGGGGGAGGTGGAAAGCGTGGAGCAAGTCTGGGAAATGGAGAATCAAGGCGAGGAGTGGATTAAAGTATGTTTGGGCAGCTTTTACGTCAAGCCAAACTATCCCGGGAGGAGTAGCCATATCTGCAACGGGGGGTTTCTTGTGACAGAGGCAGCGAGAAACAAAGGAGTGGGGCGGTTGATGGGTGAGGGTTATTTGGAGTGGGCTCCAAAACTGGTAGGTCCTCACCTTCATCTTCTACAGTCGTATTCCTGGTTTGCCTTTTTCAGATAGATCTTGTTATCCAATCTCTTATCCAAAAAGAAACCCTATTGGATATAGTGGGCTCATGACTCGATGAGATAGTGTATTTGGCTGACATAATTTATTAGGGATACACCTACTCAGTCTTCAACCTTGTCTATGAAACCAACGTCGCCTCCTGCCGTATCTGGGATGCTCTCGGCTTCAAACGCATTGGCCGCATCCCCTCTTGCGGAAACCTCCGTTCCTCCCCTAACGAACTCGTTGAAGCCATCGTCTACGGCCGTAGCCTCGGTGCGGATGCGGAGGATATCGTCAGCGAAGAGCGTTTCGATAAGATACGCTACTACCTCAAACATGGCACTTACCCATCTGGGGCTGATCGGGCGGAGAAGAGTAGATTGAGGAGCGCAGCGACGCACTACAAGCTCGTTGGTGCTGATGAAAACGGCGGGGGCGAGGAGAAGTTGATGCTTAAGGATAAAGAAGTGGTGAGTGATCCACAACGGCAGTATCAGATCGCGAAGCAAGTACATGCGGAACAACATGGTGGTATCAACAAGACCACGGCTACTATTGCGGAGCGGTTCCATTGGGTCAGGATCAAAGAGACTGTAAGCCTCGTCATCAAGAATTGTCCAGATTGCAAGGACACAGCTGCCAAGGCATCTACCATAAGGCCAATGGGCGAGGGGACCGGCCAATCCAGGAAAGCGACCTTTGCGCATGGACAGAATGGGCCGAACGACCCTAATAGCATGATCGAACGGCTCGTGAACTTTGACCAATCAGAAACGAGCCATGGGTCGAATCAAGGAGGCCTATCTATCTCGAGAAGTCCGGAGATGGGAATGGACCATCAAGCACCGACAGCGATGATGCGTAGACTGCAAGAATTCAACGGCATCCCCGTCGACCCGCAGATCGATCCGCGGATCATACAGCAACAGCACGGATCTAGTCCATACGGTCACGAGGACTATACGGGCGCACACAAAGTGGAGAATCGATACGATGATCTGGACATGGGTGGCTCGCAGCAACAGCACTTGTCTATGGCCATGGCCACGGAGAGGCACGTGAGGAAGGGCGATGAGCCGGAAGGGTATCAAATGGGGGGAATGGCGCATGACGAGCGGATGCATGATGGAGTTGATTTCAAGAGTGAAAGAATGACGGATGGTGATGACGACAGGAATGATAGGGAGATGGACTTTCAAGAGCTTCTGAGAAACTCATGAACCAATGGCAGTTTCATCTTTTAGAGGATATATTTTACTTGTACGGAAATCTGTTAACAGGATATCTTACATTCTGAATGATTTCTGTTGCCAAACCTTCATGCGTTGGAGAAAAGCCCCAGTTGCGGTTGGAAATCGGCAGATACTTCACTTTTCTCTTCACAAATAGCATCAATGAGGAACTGCTTGCCTTCCCATGCGCTATGCAACGGCAGAAAGCGAACACTTCCCGCTTGATCCCAAATGGATATCAGAAGAAGAAAATTCAGCAACTCCAACCACCATTGTTTTCCAATCAATCTACCTGTCATATCGAGTAAGATGTGAAGAATCCCAGTATTCTCATGGTGAGTGGCAAACACACACATGTTAGCTTGCTCGCGCGAGAGGGAATTTGCGTACCATGAAGAGGTATATTTACCGTACACCATTCATATCCAGCGCATCCCCAAGAAGAAAAAAGGTCCCGTCCTTCCCCACCGCCGCGTCCCCTACCCTTGTCGTCCACCACACACCTTACATCCGTCCCAAGCAGCCTCTTCGAAGCTTTTATCGTGCATTCACCACCTGCGTTCCCCTTCTCCGCACCTCTAACAAATCCCAACAACAACCCCCGCCAGTTGGTAATTAATACCAGCATAAACTCCATCCATATCATACATTCTATCTACATCTGCTGTTCGCCTGTCCCTTGGCGCTTCCAACAACCGCCACTTCCCCTTACAGCGCTGGTATCAAAAAAAAAAAAAACAGACAAACTACAGATCCTCATTCTTCAAGTGACTTTTCAAGAACTGCTAAGTGATGCTGATGACCTTGGATGTATCATATCTATCACGAATTTTGGTGTGGTTTTCAATCTCAGCATGTATGGTAGCTTGGACCATGATGGCGGACGGGGGCCCTTTCTGCAGTCTTGGGATGTCTCGAAGTTATTACTAGAGATGGTGGAGTTGAGTTTGTTTGCTATTCCTTTGGACATGCCAACTTTTGTCTTTGCTCTGTTTTTTGGCTCGTTTTTGGATTTTTATTTCTAAGTTTCCATATACGGGCTCAAATGTAACCATGAGCGGGAGCAGGAGCATGTAGTTATATGTGCGATCCTCAGAAACTTGGCCAAGGGCGAATGGATCCACGCATGGAACGGAAGCTGGACAGAAAGCAGAGTTCATGGCTTCGCTACCGCTTGACCACGACCAATGAATACGCGCCCAGGCTATTTTTCCGGCACGTCGCTTTGGTATCAGGTTTCCTCTGCCACCTTCACGGACTGGTTCTTGGATGGTCTAGATGTATCTGCTATAGTTTAATAGCTAAGAGAACGGACTGGGAATGGACGATGGCCGGAGGTCCCTGTGAAGCCCATATTCGGAGTTTCCTACGCTCAAATAGATGAGTGAATGGGTAAGTGGAATCGTCATACTTCTGGCGTGAAGATTGTAATATCTGAGCATACGCAAGGATGGCTAATATAACCATAGAGCGTAGGAAAAAAGGGCTGGACTCCCCACTCCTACACTCCCCCCGCCACCTCCCTCACAAACTCCACCACCCGCTCCGGCTGGCTCAAAATAACCATGTGCCCGGCATCACAAGTCTCCATCTCCGCCCCCGCCATTTCTGCAATCTGTCGCTGGACCTCAAGCGGTATGACCTGGTCTTGCGCACAGCATAGAAACACGCTGGGGATCTCTTTCCAGGCACAGTAGTCCACGTGGATACTGTCGACGTATGTTGACGGTTGCCAGGAGAGGGATTGGGCGTAGTCGTCTGCGAAGGGGGCGGGGATGTCGTTGAAGAGGGAGGGGAGGGGGTTGAGGGGGTACATGCGATCGTCCTGTGGGAAAGTAAGTCTTTCTCGCTCTGTATATATATGTATTTCTTCTGCGTGGGGAACATTAAGTGCGCGGGGGGGGGGGGAAAGGCATTACGATCGTCTGGAAAAATGGCCGCGGCCCATGGTCCGAGTTTTCGGGCAAGAGCGCTGCGGTCAAATAGACTAGCTTCCTCACCCCGCCCGCGAGCCCTCGCTCTTTCCGCGAAGTAAGGCTGAGGCCTTTGAGGGCTTGCGAGCCGATGAAGCCGCCGGCCGAATGCATTATTACGAGTATTTCGGTGCCTTTGTTCGCTAAGTCTTCGACGCCGGCGCGGATGGCGGAGACGTCAGAGGAGAAGGATTTGGCGCTGGGGCCACTGGTCCCTGTGCTGACGAGGGGGATTATTGAAGTTGGGTACGCGTGCTGTTGGTTGAGGATGGTGGTTACGTTGGAGAAGACGGTGGGACCTTCCCAGAATCCGGGGATGAAGACGAGGGTGGGTTTGGACATTTTTGGGTGAAGAGCTTTTGTTAGTGGAGAAGACGACTCGATACCTAGGACAGCTCATGTAGCGTAGCGTTAGAGGCATGTCAGAGGCGGCAGGGCCTGATCTGGAAATCACGTGAGACGGTAAATCCTGCCGCTGGGATATAGATCCTTCATTCCTTCAGGATGAGTTTTTATGCCTTGGAGAAAACGTTCGCAGCTAGCTGAGGCAGAACGCCAGTCGTATACATGTACCTTGCCAGAGCACTCAAACATTACGATACGGCCTTAGACCGTCCTTGCTATGCAACCCTAACATGCTTGTGACTTCGGCATCGTTTCCAGCAACCGGTACAACAGTATCGTCTTGGCTCTGAATCTGATTCATCGCTGACATGCATCCACGGGAGACCTGCCATCATCAGCAATCGTTATCACTCATGAGGTTCTTATCGATATCCTCTTTTAGAATTAATTCAACGCCGCTCGACCTCGACACTGGCATTTGAAGCCTGCGGCAACTGCTGACAAAATCTACAGCACCGAGCAGACAGTATAGATTTGGGGACCAAGTAAACGAGGATATGGAACACCCAGCGAGCCACAAATTGCTCGTTTGAGGTCGTCTTCGTCTTTTGAATGCAGCAAAAGAAAGTTCACTCGATATCAGCCGCGACTTTCACGGGCATATCTCGACAAGATATCTCTGTTCCTGGAAGGGGAACCGAGCATGATTACTCACCAAAAGTTCAGTCTTTACGGATTTGAATCGGTAGTGGATCTTTCATTACTACAGGGGACGACGTGGTGGGCATACTCAGCAGCTTTCTACGGCGTCGCATGCCTTCGAGATGGATGCGGACTACTTAGAAATAGACTCTTGAATTTGAGGAGAGTAGGAAGCCGGTATTCACGCAATCGCGTACGAAAAACCTCTCTTGAAGAACATTCCACAGCGGTTGTACAGATGCTGCAAGCGCTCTTGCGATTCCCATTACCACGTCACCGGTGACGTGCTGATTTCGCAAGTTCGCCGGGTCCGCAATGCCATTTATGCAAGAGAAAGTCGGCTTTCTCTTCAGTTCAAGTGGTATTCTACTGGTTTCGTTCGCTATTTGTGGCGCTACGGAGCGATAGAGCATGCATACCAGGGTTTGGCTTGCATGTGCTGTCATAACCGGGCCTGCGCTTTCCGCCACTCTACCTAGAGGACGACAAAATGAAGGGAATCCGAACGACTCAGCTTTGACGTTGCGACTCCATGGGAACGTCTCCACTGCAACGACAGAAGCCTTGGATACTGTGAACAACGCTACCGCACAACGGTCGAATCAGACCTCTTTCTACGACGTGCCTTTGGGGGACGACTCTACCACAGCCCTCAATGCCGACTCCTGGTGCGACGGAAATTCGTTCGGATACGACTTGGACAGACACAGCTGTTTTGATGCTTGGCGAAATATTGGCTTAAACCCAGAACCCGCGGCTTGGGGCCCAAGAGGAGAAACTCATAAGTACCAATACGGGCTTCCTGCTCGATGGAGTAGCGGTACGTCCGCCACGGAATACTTGTATGATGTTGTCGCAAGCATTGACGGGTCCTTATAGATGACGGTCGATGCGTCATCGACGTTATCTATAACCAAGGCCGCTCCTCCGATCTCGCGTCTCTGTCCGACATCGCCGATGCCGCCGAGCAGGTGATGAAAATGTGCTTAGATCCTCCCAACAGACTAACTAGCGGCGGAACCATCAAAAAGATTGGTATGTAAAGTCTCAAGGAGCGTTTCGTGAGCTGCGGGTGGAACACTGTGTACCGTTTTTGTTCTATCCAGAATATTATATGGTTCCGCTTACTCTTTGGACCCAAATCACAGGCTCACAAGGGCACCTCGGTCTTGTTGTCAGGAAATACACGCCCAGTGTCGTATGTGGTGACCGCTTCGATGAGCCCCAGGTGCCATCGCCATGTAGGAACACGTTGAATGAAGTACCGGCGGGCGGGGAACTGTTCGAGTTCGGCCGGCAGGGAGTGCCGGGTGTACAGGTGAAATTGCCATGGACTTATCGCGCGAGTACGTTCACTCCATAACAACTTTGGATCTTTTGGCGTCGAGCCTCAAGTCGAATTTTGCTAAGAGTCCTGTATTCACCCTAGGAGGGTCCAGATGCGACTTGATACTCGATTTGCAGACGTCTACCCAAAAGGAGACTATGCGCTGGATTGACATATGGGCTGCTATGGTTGCAGCTGATGCTAGTAAGTGACACTCCCTTGTCACTTCTTCCAAAACGGCACACTGCATTCTCAATTTCGACTTGGGCCGCGGTGCATATGGTTCGCTCCAGCAATTTTTCAACGATTCGATGCTTTTTGAACTTGAGGCAGGCTGACCCCGAGATCTCTAGTCTGTATCAAACAAGGACTAATTGCCCGCCCCACCAATCTTGGTGGGTTGACTCTCCCATCTTGTCTCGAATCAGTGTGCAGCGCTGACATCCGTGGTGCTGTATGCAGGCAGACACCAAAAGGGATGGGCAACGTTGAGGATTGGGCTACCGGAGCCGGAACCGCCGCCGACGTTGGCAGTGGCAGATGAATAGATTTTTCAATTACGCTTTTGCCACACCGAAGATTGGGATTTTTTGTCTTGGGATGATTCTGCCCCGTCTGACTCGTTCAGTGTACCAGGGACGGCCGAAGACGTTGTGCTCATCTTATTGATCAAATCAAATAAAAAAAAGGGGATGTAGCACGATTCTCTTGAGCTCATGCCGCTAAAGGGCAATAGGTAGGTAGGTAGGTAGGTGGGTAGGCAGGTAGGTAGGTAAGTACTCATGGCTTCGAGGAAAGACTCTAAATGAAAGTATGTGACCTGAATGCGTACCCGCTCCTGCCTCCCTCTCTCTGTCTCTCGTTTCAAAAAGAAAAAAAAAACATAGCCCTACCGCCTTCCCCATGGTGCACAACCCCTTTCCCTTCGTTCGTTCCTCTCTTCCGTCCTCCATATCCCCAACCCCTGCTGCAACAGCACGTGCGTAGATATGTCATCCCATCCCATCTCACCCCATCCCCCTCCTTTCTACTCCCAATCTCCCTCCCTGTTAACTATATTAGGGTTACTACCTCTGTCTCCCCCTCTCTCTTATACACATCTCCTTACCCACTCACCCACTCACCCACTCACCCACTCACCCACTCACCCACTCACCCACTCACCCACTCACCCACTCACTCACCCATTCATCAATCATGCTTCCTATATACGCATACGCATACCACCCCTTCCATATCCGCATGCACCTAGCTAGCTTCGTTAGTATGCGGTAAGTTGGAATTCGCATGCTTCTACTTGTGGTGGTGGTGGTGGTGGTGGTGGTGTTGTTGTGTACATGTGTATCTTTGGAGGAAAGGGAGGTGGCTTGGTGAAGGGAAAGGGAAAGGGAAAGGTGGGTGGGTGGGCGTGTTTGTGGTCCAGGAGTGAGAGAGATGGGAGTGAGAGATGAAAAAGAGTGAGCGCCTTGCGCGGGACGGGGGAGGGGGGGGGGTGTGTTATCTCGTGCCGACTCGGTCGGGAGGTCGGTAGGGTTATGTTGAGTGTGAAGATGAGCTGCGAATACCTTACGGTCCGTGGGATGGTTCGGCTATTTGGGAATGGGGGAGGGGTTTTGGTGGGGGGTGTGGAGGGGGAGATGTGGTAGGGATTTGCTACCTTGTGGTGATGTCTTGGATATCTATCACAGAACAGGGTTGCGAGAAGCTGTTGCCCTAACTCGCTTTTGTGAAAAGTTGAGGGGGGTTTTGTACGACGCGGTGTGTAGACTTGGGGATTGAGGGTTGAGGGGTTTGGAGTTGCATGGTCGTCCCCTTGTCTTATGCTTTGTTTTTCTTTTGTTTGCGTGTCTTTTCTTTTACTTTTTCGGGATTACAGATGGATGTGTGGCTTGTTAAGCTGGAGGGAAGGGCCGTTAATGTTGTAGATGATCTCATTGCTGATTGGCTGGGGTGTGCATGTCGTGGATGTTTTTCACTCTCTCTTTTATGACGCTGGTTGTCTTGAGGGTCTGGTAATGTTTTCTTTGGGCAGTCTCGGGGGATGTATGAGGCTTTCGTGGGAATGGGGGATTCATTCCGACGACTGTTTGGGGGGCGCGGGTGGGAGATGCATGGCGATGTTGTGCTCTAGAGGGGATAATTATTAGAGTGAGCATCGGGATTTGGATAGCTTTAGTGGGATGATCGAGCTAGGTTGTGGAAAATATGTTTTAGGCTCTGGTTGCATATGGCATGATTCAGGACTTGTCAGTGAGCTGCCTTCAAGATAGAAAGACAAAGACTCTAGCCATCGACCATCTTCATGCCGTCGGGGTGGTACCTGTCACCGATGACTGTAGAGCTTGCCAGAATGGTGTCGATATCCTTTATCTCCACTTCGTTCAGTTCAACCTCGACAGCGTTCTCCTTCACCCTCTCGGCGGTGGTAGCACCCGGGATTGGGATGATCTTGGGCATTCCTTTCTTGTTTGACAGGCTTCGAAGCCAAGCCAGTGCCAATTGAGCCGGTGTGCACTGTTTCTTTCCGGCGATCTTTTCAAGCTCCTTGACAAGTTTTATGTTGGCCTCAAAGTTCTCGGGCTGGAATCTGGGCAACTTTCTTCGGACGTCCGTGTGCGGGATATCGTCGAGTGAGTTGATCTGGCCGGTTAACATGCCATGGCCAATTGGAGCGTAACTGGGCGCAGTCAGTGGTCCAACCGACCCAACAGTCGAAACGTCGATTGACTCACGCAGTGATTGGGATGTCAAACTCGGCACAAGCCTCTGCGATGCCATTGGTCAGAGGCTCCGTTGACCACAGCGACAGCTCCACCTCCACAGCTACAATCTTGGTGATTTTGGCCGCTTCCCTGATGGTCTTCGCACTGACTTCACAGAGAGCGACTCCGCCAATCTTGCCCTCATCCACCAGCTCGGCCAATGCCCCCAATGTCTGTTCTAGCGGCACCTTTGGATCTCTTCTCGCACACTCAAACATATCAATCCTGCCTCTTTCTCCCAGCATCTTCAGACAGTTCTCCACGCTCTGCCGTACGAACTCAGGGCTACCGTCAGCTTGCAAGCCTGGGCGCGTGGCACCTTTGATGTTGAGGACCACCTTGTCGGCATCTTCGGGGTATCGGGCGTAGTACCTCTTGAGAAGGGTGAGGGAGTTGGACTCAGGTGTACCGTAGAATTCGCCACCGTTCCAGAGATTGCAGCCAGAGGCAAGGGCAGCGCGCATCGCTGCAAAGGCTTGTTCTTCCGAGGGGGGTTGGGCCCTCCAGGTCAGGCCTGTTGAAGCGTTAAGCAAAGGCCATTGAGAGTGTGGGAGTGAACTAACCCATGAGGCCATAGCCGGTGGCCCCCACCTTACGACCACCGATTTCGATACTGTGGGAGACTTGCTGAGAAGATGCCATTGGGTTGGATTCTGCGTCGTCCTCTTGGAAGATTTCAGGTTCCTTGTGTTGGTATGGGAAATGTCCGCGGTGTCGCCGTCGAGGTTGAAATACTGTTACGCAGATTACCTGCTGAGCTGTTAAGTGAGCTGGGCCCCGCCATTTGACGAGGGTTATGACGGCATGATTGTGGTCATGGTCATGGTCATGGAAATACGGTATGTATTAAAGAGCGAGCGGGCATTAGTTATGAATAACCTCCGAGGCGCGGGGCCGTTTGTGCTTGGGTACTTCGTACCTTACTTCGTACCTTACTTCTAGACCAAAGTACCTTAGGGTTTGACCCTTGGCGCGCCTGTTAGGGTTACCTTACTGCAGGTATCAAGCCCTACTTCCACGAATGTGCTATATATCTCCTCCGCGATGCACTGTGCTGTCTAGTAAGTCCGCTTAATACGTTGCTCTATTTTCAAGTTTCTGTAGAAAAAGCCTGCATTGTGCATCTCTATTATCTGCGAATATCCTACTCCCCTACTGCCCGTGGGATATCCCCTTCAGATACTACCCCTATATCTATCTCGTAAAAAGATACGGTATCTACCTTAGACCTGACTTACCTTACCCATACCACACCATACCACACCATACTCATACCATACCGTACCATACCCATACCATACTCATCCTCATCTCTGTCCATCTCATCTCGATCCTACTTCCGATCCCACTTGACACACCACACCACCCCACAACACACTATACCATACCATATCCTTCCCGCTCACCATCTACCTACTTTACCTTACCTTACCTACCTTACCTACCTCACCTATCGTACCTACCTTACCTCACCTACCTCACCTACCTTACCTACCCTACCTTACCTACCTAGCCATACACGCCAGCTGCTCTTGCGTCGCTGTTGAGTCAGGTAGGTAGGTAGACTATCTGAGGTGCTCACACACGCTATCCATCCATCCTGCTTTACATCCCAGAGTAGATGGATCGGTAATGCTTTCAAGGCTATGCATGCGAAAGCTGACAACTGAAAACGAGGTTTCTGAAAGATGGTTGAGAGGGCGAGATATGAGGGAGGGTATGCGTGTGGGAGTGGGAGTGCCAGGACCCTAGGGTAGCTAGGTAGGTATGAAGGGGAAGGGGAAGGGGAAGATTAGAATGGCCGCTCGAGGAGGAGGAGGAGGAGGAGGAGGAGGAGGAGGAGGAGGAATGAGAACGCTGCCAGTGAGAAGGGAAGGGGAAAGTATCGCATGTATTTTCTGTCTAACCATCCATCCACCTATCCATCTCAGCACCTCAACCGCTCTCAGTATCCCTACAACCACGCAAACTTCCCCACATCCTCCCCCCTCACGTCCTCAACCCTATAAATCTCCACCCACGCCTCAATCTCATTCAGCAGCCTCTTCGTGCCTTCTTCCTTAGACGACATGCCCCGCTTCTGCTTTTCCTCGTCGTCGATTTGCAGGTCGAATTGTTTGAGGTCGACGGCGAAGCAGCGGTGGTACCATTTGAAGCGTTTGGTGTTCCATTGGCCCTGTTGGTGGGAGAAAGGGACGGGTGGTTCGTTAGTGGGTTCCTTTGTTTGTTTTTATTGGGTAGGTGTGAAGGGTGTGGAAGGGAAGAGAGGGGAGGTGAGGGGAAGAGAATGAGGAAAGAGGGGGGAAAAGGAAATGGAGAAACCAACATCCGCAACAGCAAACCCCTCAAAAGCCCTCACAAACTCATCCATCTCCTCCCACGTCCCCACCCCCGCCCCAACTTTCCTATTCCCTTCCCACACCGTCCCCGTCTCCCCCCACTCCCCGCCCACGAGCCACAACTTCGCTCCTCCCCCAGGAGAAATCCCGAGCGCGAACATGCGCCCAAAGGTCGCGAAATGCTGTCCAATATCCCGCCCGTGCACCTCGCAGAGCTGGGAGTAAAACACGTCGCGGAGATCGACGCCTAGGATTGTCGTGCGCGCTTTTCTCGCTGCGTCGTCTTTTGCGCGTAGGACGGCTTTGCGCAGTGAGGCGGAGGGTATCGTGCGCATTTCGGATACCGATGAGGGTGGCTTGCCGAGGCTTTTGCTGAAGCGGGCGAAGGCGTCGAATTTGTTGTTGGAGGAGGAGGCGAGCGTGAGGATGAGCGTCAGACCTACTTTCGGCATGTCCCAGGGCACGGCGTCGGTCCAGAAGGCGGGCGGGGCGGGGATGTTGAGCGGGTGGACGGTCGTTGTGTCGAGGCGGATGGCGGCTTCGAGGGCAACGAAGAAGTAGGAGGCGGCTGAGGGGCCCGAGGAGAAGAAGCGGTCGATGAGGTACCAGAGGGCGGAGAGGGGGTTTGTGGCGGCGAGCGCGGAGGGTTCAGCGGAGGGCTCAGCTGTGGGCGTGTCAGCCGGGGTTGATGATAGGGATAAGAGGCTCATTGCTGCTCCTGTGGCCTTTTCGTCGGAATTTGGCTTGGCTTCTTCGCCTTCTGTAGTGAACTCGGCAATTTTCGTGTTTGATCGGTCTCCAGTCTTAGCAACGAGCGCTGCCGCCTCGGCGAGATGGTCGAGGGTCTTTACGCGAGGTTCTTGATCCTTCCCTTCAGTCTCATTGATATACTTGTTCTTGAATTCTCCGCCTTGTCCCTTGGGCAGCTCGATCGCCTTCTTCTCAGGCGCTTTCCCTTTCCGCGAACCCTCATCGAGAGCCACGCCCTTACCCCCGTTCCCTTCTCCCTGAACTACCGCAATACCCCTCCCTTTCCCTACAACTACCCTAGCAGCCTCATTCAACTCCCTAGCCAGATCCTCCAGTCTCCTCCACCAACCCTCACCATACTTCTCATCAACCTTCTCCTTAAACTTCACCCCATCAACCCGATTATACTCAATTATACCCACATTGGCCGAGACCGGTAAAGACGGATTCCAGAGCTGTTTTGCAATAATCCTCTCTTCTCTCGTGGGCAGGTTGCTTATCAAATTAGTGATGGAAGCGGGCACGGAGGTTTGGCCTCGGTATGGCGCTTTGAAGGGCCATTCGACGAAAAGGGCTTCGTATTCGGGAGAGGCGCAGGAGCCTGAGTGAGTAGTTGGTTTTGATTGTGCTATGGACTGACTGTGAGTTTGTCGGAGCTAGCGGGTGATTGAATTGTTTGCTAGAGGCAAATAGACTACGTACCTTGGTGGGTTGCTGTTTTCGAGGATTCTGTAGATGGCTGTCAGCGTTCTGGAGTAGCAATGGCCTGGCAGACGTGGGTGTCTTGAAAGTTGCTTACCAGGTTGAGTTGCCGCGTTCAATGACTCTGTAGACCCATTGTCAGCATTCTAGAACTGCTTCCATCAGTGCATGGCTCATTCGTCGGGCTACTCACCCTGCTGGCCATCTCTCTCATTGGCATCATCAGGCTGATATGATCTTGGTAGCTGGGCTTCCAATATGACCGTATACTCTTTCTTCTTCATTGTGCAGGAGCACAAGCCACTACAATCGGCTGTTAAGATAGCTTCAGTAGCCTTTGAGGGTACGAAGTGGTACCTCTTCAAGGAATTCCAGATGTTTGTGGTTCAACGGTTGTGAAGTATTGTGACAAACATCACAAACTGAGCTGAAAGGGTTGCTTAGTCGTCGATTAGTATGCCCCATCACAAGCAGAGAGAATCTTCCGGAAAACATTGTATGATACTAATGGAAATTATCTGAATTGCAGAGGTGAATAATGATCCCAAGCTGACATCCAACGGTGGACGCTCTCGGCTGAGCATAGCAGTTGCTTGCATCACTGCCGACACTGATGGATTTTTACATGGTGTAACATCAAAATTCCAGCTCGACTGTATTGAAGAAATTGAGAAAAGCCGACCCTGTCCATGCTAGCAGTGATGCTTTCTAGAGGCGATTCACGTGAATATGCGGGTATCATGATCTAGATCCATGCCCAACGCCGCTCTCTATCTCAGGTATTGCGCCTTTTCCCTATGCTCTTACCTAAACACCATGCTTCAACGAGGACGTTCCGCTAATGCAAATCAAAAAAACAAAAACATCGACTAGTCGAACACCCTCCCTACAGGCTTCGCCCGCAGCGGACCTTTCACTTCCGGATCATTCGGCCATTGCCTTTCAATTTTGTCCGTCTCACCCGCCAGAAGGTGGTCTATATTCAAGCGAGTGCTGTGTACAACGTTGAAAGTGTAACCTTTTTGCCGCACGCTCTGCGGGCTGAACGATCCAATGTCGCTGTCTCGGCTCAATCTGCCAGCAGCCTTGTGACTGTCAATGAGCTGCGGGAACACTCCGATACATTTGAAGTTTGGGTCGTCCCTGCACATGTAGCCAATGCCTATATCGATCGGCACGAAGGTTTGGAGTTGGGCTTGCCCTCGCAGAAGTTTTCGAGCGCCGCGCAATGAGAGCGCGTAGCCGTAGAGGCAGACTCCGTTGTTCGCCTCGTAGACGACCCGGGTGTTGTTGTCGTATCCTTCGGCAACCATGTCTGGAATCCCACCAAAGTTGACCCGATGCTTTGTGATTGGCACGGTATCGTCGTTCTCAATGACGAATCGTCTCTCGTCGTCTGGTTTGATTTCATTTGAGCAGTGACCGAGCCATAACAGGTCCCAATCATCACCGTATGGAGAGTGGGGTTTCTGAATTGGAGAGACAGCTGTGACGAACTGGCTGCCTTGAGCGAAGATTGCTAGTTGATCCTTGAGTCGTGTGTCCCAGTCGGCATCATCTTCGAGAAGGATGGCCGACGTGAGTCCTTGCATCACGACGCTTGAATACGCACCATTAGTACGACCACTGTGAGGCCACCAGCCGGGGTTGAGTGCGACTCACGTTTGCGCAAAATTCAAGTGGGCGCGCCAGCACCCGATGACGCTGTTCCTCGACTCTTCTTTCTGCCATATCTGTCAGCAGCAACCCAGACGCTCTTGGACGTATGTATAGACCTCAGGCAAGCCCTCGAGGGACGGAAGTGCCTTGTTCACCACCTCCTCGCCTCTTACACCTGGTATTACTTCGGCCGTGAAGCCTGAAAGGGTGGATGCGAGGGCGAAAGCATCGAGCTTGTCCGGTCGTTCAGGGAGGTTGAGGACAAAGACTTTCTGGAACTGTAGAGGCAGACAAGTTAGCAAAGATGCAAAGGCAGATTGGGAGGACCGCGTACGCCAAGGGTCGAGTTATGTACATCTGTAGTACTGTCTTTGGGTGATCTGAAGTTGATGGCAGAATTTATACTGTAGCTGTGTGCGTGGCCCCTGAGGTGGGATAATCCATCACCATATTTTGTGTACCACAGGAGAGAGAGCGTGAGGAGCAGGAGAAGACCGACAGGGAGGAGGCGGGTACCCCTGACCATCTTGAAGTCGTCGTTGGGGAAATGCATAGGCAGGGTTGAATGTTAGGATGAAGTGGAAGAGGAGAAGGACGTGAAGAGTGGCCTGTCCATGTTACAGCAGCATTAAGGAGAAGCGAGAAGCGGAGAGCCAAGAGGGATGAATGTCGTGCCAAGAGTCAGACGATTAAGGCGTCTGTGGATTGTCGTAGACTGAGCACATTTGCGATTTGGGGTCTTAGAAGTTGCAGGAGAGGCTGAGTAGTTTTGTTTCGGCCGAAGGATGGGTGATGCTGATGGCCTTTGATGGCTGTGTAGAAACGGAGAAAGAGAAAGAAGAAAGAAAGAAAGAAAGGGGGCTCTGCCACTATGCCAAGTGTAATAGTAGTATATCGTACTAGACTGATGGGAGAGGAAAAGGCTAAAGGTGGTTGTCAGGATTTGATAAGCCGAAAGTGGAAAGATTGAAGGATGAGCTGAATCCTGGAAGGTACTAAGAAAAGAAAAAGGCGAGAGAGCCGCAGAAACTGATTCCGGATTTTTAAATATAATAATGTTCCCCCTAGGTAGGCAAATCCTTGGCGGGCTATGTAACCTTACAGAATAAGCTAAGGTAGGCTTGGCGGGTAATACCTTAAGGTAAGCACTGCTACATTAGGGGGGCACGGGGGGAGGCATGGGGGGTATCCCCGGGGACCATGACAGCGGGAGGGGAGAAAAAGTCAAAAGCTTTTTGACAGATTAATCTGACTTCACTTAAAGAACATAATAATAAATGAAACAGAGAAAATAAAAACATCAGAAATCAACATATCAGATGATTATTACGAGTCATGTATAGCAACGCGGCCCCGGACAAGATCGGCGGAAAGGAACTGGCTTACTGGCGCGGATGGTTCCTTGCAGATACAAGTACATTAATTGCCGATGCCTCTGGTGGTGCTCCTTCCGTCTGCTGACCATTCCTTCCTTCCTTCCTGCACGATGCATTTACCCCCGCCATCAACTCATCACATTCATCCTTAGCGTCCGCTCCTAAGTACGGAGTTACAGTAAAGATTACCCAACTACCTTGACCATCTAGACCCGAGGGAATTCGATGTCACCTCTACCCAGCCTGGCACCAGAGAAAGCCTGCTGCAGCCTACGTTACAGCACATCATCTCCACTCAGCCAACCATGCAGCTCCCAACTCATCAAAATGCCGCCGTCAAGAAAGGCGAAGGCTCCTCCGCTAAGTGCCAAGTCACAACTATCCCCGTCCCACACCCCGGACCCGGCCAAATCCTCTGCAAGATCAACTACAGTGGCATCTGTGGAACCGATCGAGGCTTCTTTTACGATGAGTTCGCAGCCAGAGGCACCAAGATGCACGAGAGCGCCAAGGGTATCTCGGGCCACGAAGGAGCTGGCGTCGTCATCGCAGTAGCCGACAATGTAAAAGAGCTGTGGAAAGAAGGTGACCGTGTCGGCATCAAATGGGTAGCCAGTGTGTGCGGCAAGTGCGAGTTCTGCACCAATGGCACGAATGAGCTGCAGTGTCCATTACAGCTCAATTCCGGGCTTACTGTCCCTGGTGGGTGCAGCAACTCCGTAACACGAGCGTTTGGCTGATATGTACTAGGAACGTTCCAAGAATACTGCCTCACCGATGCACGCTACGCCACCCGTCTACCTGACGGCGTCAAAGATGAAGAGGCGGGACCTATAATGTGTGGAGGTGTCACCGCATACACAGCCTGTAGGCGATCACAGGTCAGAGCAGGTCAATGGATCGTGCTCATGGGCGCAGGAGGAGGTCTGGGTCATATGGCCCTCCAATACGCCAGAGTAATGGGCATGCGAGTCATCGCAGTGGACGGTGGTGCGGACAAGGAAAAGCTTTGCTTGTCTCTCGGAGCTGAGCATTTCATCGACTATACGTCCGTCCAGGATATCCCTGCAGAGGTTCTACGCATTACGAAGTACGGCGCACACGGTGTCGCTGTCTTCGCAACATCATCGCAGAGCTATGTGATTGCGCCGTTTCTGTTGCGTCCTGGAGGCACGGTGGTCGCGGTTGGTATTCCGTCCGACCCGAATGTGATGGCTGGGGCTCCTCCCGGTATCCTAGCAACTCGCAGTCTGAATGTTGTGGGTGCTGTGACCGGGACGCTGAAGCAGGTCGATGAAGCTCTGGACTTTGTGGCCAGAGGGCTCGTGAAACCGAACTTGATCCATTGCACATTACATGATATCGATGAGATGTTTGACAGAATGGGCGCTGGCCAGTTAGCCGGTAGAGCTGTTATCAAGGTGTCTGGATGACTTGCACCCGTATCTTTTCTCTAACTAGCATCAAGTATTTCGGCTACGGCTTGAGAATTGTATGCTCCCATTTAACGAGGTTTCTTGCTATCTCAATTAAGTGCTGCTTGTTCCCCTCTCCACACCCATTGAAGGCCCTACGCGTCGTAGTTCTGCCAGAGGGATATATAGACAAGAACAGCCGACATGTCCCCATCTGACCTCGCTGCATCTAAAGCGAGGGTAGCCGAGCTAACCATATCAGGCAGCTCTTTGCGCACTTGAGGCGCTTGGCCTCGAGTGCTTCTCTAAACGACGGCATCCGATATCCACTCAGGTATCCATTGAAAGCTCGACAAGTCCACGAATGGTCACTCTGCTAGCCAAGATATCCATTCCCTGCACCACCAGCTTCTAGCCACCTGGTATCGCGGAGGGACTGCAGAATGGCTGACACCGCTATCAGACCTTTCAAGGTGCGCGCAGATGCCTCGAAGGGATGTCTTAACTTACGCCTATCAGATTGCCATTGCGGACACTGAGCTGGACCTTCTCCAGCGCAAGCTCGAGCTGACACGTTTGCCATCGAACCTCGTTGGCGAACAATGGGCTGAACAGAATGGTGTCACCCTCAAGTTGATCGAGAACACCATGAGCTACTGGCGTGACCATTACAGTTGGCGAAGTGAAGAGACCCGCTTGAACAAAATGCCGCAATACATCACCTCCATCGAGACTGATGAATTTGGACAAGTTGATCTGCATTTTGTGCACTCGCTTTCTTCCTCTATTAGTGCGATTCCGCTCCTCTTCTTACATGGCTGGCCCGGCTCCTTTCAAGAAGTAAGCAAAGCTCTGCCAAATCTCAATGCAGCCGGCTTCCACGTCGTTGCTCCTTCCCTTCCCGGATTCGGTTTCTCCTCTTGTCCAAACAAGGCTGGCTTCACGATTAGACAAATTGCAGAAGTGATGCACAAACTCATGTCAAGACTTCACTACAGGGAATACGTGGTACAAGGCGGAGATTGGGGCGCCTTGGTGGCCTGCACAATAGCTCATTCGTACCCAGACGCTGCAAAGGCAATTCATGTCAATTTTCTATCTTTGCCCAAGCCAGACCTTGGGTCTGAGCCTGATTACACCGAATTCGAGAAGCGCTCGCTCCAACAGCTCGAACATTTTAACAAGGAAGAAATCGCCTATTTCTTTGTACAAAAGACCAAACCTCGCACTCTTGGATTCGCGATGCATGACTCTCCAGTCGGCATACTGGCATGGATGGTAGACAAGCTATTCACATGGTCTGACTCATATCCTTGGTGCCCGGACGAACTGATCACCTGGACTTTGCTGCATTACTTCCCAGGACCAACGGGAGGCTTCTGCATATACAGGGAGAATAGCGCCACAGAAATGGTTAGCGGGGCAGAAGCCGACGGATTTTTGCAGACCCCGACAGGTGTTAGTGCTTTTGCGAAGGAAGCAGAGATGGTTCCTCGGTCATGGGCGGAGAGAAAGGCGAACGTCGTGTTCTGGCAGGAACATGATAGCGGTGGACATTTCGCGGCGTATGAGAAGCCGAGAGAGTTCGTTGATGACCTTGTCAGGTTCTTTCCATTGGTCTGGAAGCAGTGAAATTCAGAAAGCCCCCGGTGTGACGCCTGCAACGTTGGTCATCGACGTTGTTCTGGGTTCGAAATTCACCTCAAACAACGAAAAAGACTGAAGCAAAGATCGGCAGTGACTGTGGAGCTTTCGATCCACGCATTCGAACTTCGAAAGATATACCATGGGCAATTGGACGTTACAGTTTAGGAAGGTGAAGCCCTCATCCTGCGCCCGACCACGCAAGGCTAAGGCGTAGAGGGTTTTCTCGACCAATAAAACATTCAGAATGATCACACTACGCAGCCTAACGCACTATTCCAGTTCGAATTTTGGTACCTGAGATTTGACAGCCTCTCAAAGTAGGCGAATTCTCTTCTTGCGTGTTTCAACGTTCCGCTTCGTTGCAATCCACCGCCCGCTCTTTCAAAGTCCCTTATGTGACATTCCATATTCACTGTACTCGGCCGACTTCTGCTGTGGATTGCAACATGTTAACCTTTCCCCGGCGGTCTCCAAGGCTCATATGACCAAAATGTCGGGTCTGAAGTGCACAATTTCTTCCCAAGTCTTGCAGATGTATGAGAAAGGGTCGATCTACACTTTCGACATCCATCCGTGATCCGATGTTATCATCTACGGTCCATCGGCTTGGTGGTACACGATTGGACTTCCTCAAGCTCCAATAATCTATGCCAGGAAAACAGGGGATACCAATTTACATCAAACCCAGCACAGTCAGCTCCAAGCTGGACAGGGTGGTAGTACTATCGCCAGAGCTTCTCTCCAAATGGTCAAGTCAATGTCTAAAGTGTGCCGCTGATAAACAGCTACTTCAAGCCATTTGCATCAAACATGATCCTAGCATGTGGAGACTCTAGGTGTGATATTCTATCTCATAAAAGGCAAGGTCATCACTATTGACAGTTTTACTTCTCTCAAATACGCATGGCTTCTTCTTTGGCACGAATAAAAAATGAGTTTCACTTAATCCCCTCTGACCGCCGCATCCTCTCCTCCGCCAGATTGGGAGGCACTAAACTTCTAGCCCGCTCCAGCTCTGCAGACAGCGTATACAAGGGCAGGGCCTACATTGACCTGACAATGGGTGTGTCTTCTTTTTACTCTGGAATACGACTGCATGGGCGTTCATCAGCCGTAATACCAGATACGAGGAATACGGTCAACTGCAGACTCGTCTATCATGCCTAGGGAGAAGGATTTTCTAGTGATATCTTACGTTTGTATTCTCGTCGGCATTCTTTTGTACTGCTTAAAGGAAAATCTTCTTGAGATAACAGTGGATCATCTTGTTCAAGAAGTCGAGAGTGTGGCAGACAAAGCTCCTTGGACAATTCGAAAAACGTTAGCTATGGCTTCAACGTCCCGAGCTTGAGCTCCTTTCTCCCTCTCTCATGGTACATGCTGACCGCCTATAAGGGCATACTGTACGTCGTAATATTTAACACCGTCTACGTCCTCCTACCGATTCTGTGGCCGCGAGGCCATTACCAAAGCTTTCGTCTGTTTGCCAGAATTCTATTCAAAGATGTCGCGTACGACTCCTGAAGTCTAGGCCCCGACTTCAGCAACTGAGGCGAGGCAGAAATGTGCCTAGCCTCACGATCCCACCAACACTGGCGGGGACTGCCTAGTGGAGCAGCAGTCGCGGTCGGTAGATCTGTCAGTGCATAAAAGAATTTATAGATAAAGCTGCCGGAATATCCCTAAGTCAAAACCTGAACTCTGCCCATGGGTGCTGGGTCTGAGCAACCGAGGTCAAACATATCGACGCCTACACCTTTTAGGCGTCATACCCATTGCGGCTACCTCCGAGAACGTAATCAGCAAGAGCCTGACATGAAGTAAGTGCAATGAGGGAAAGAACGGTAAACGACGAATCGAGATGCGGACTAAGAGGGTATCCTCTACGAGCCGGTATCATGTTTTGTGATATGTGAGCGCCGACCATGTCCTGCACCGGGCTTCACCGAATACTATTCAAAGCGGACATACCCCTTGCATCAGCCTTCGAAGGCATCAGGGCCTAGAGCTGATTTTCGTCCTATGCAAGGCGTTGGAATGCGGGACCCGCCTTGCTCCATTCCAAGACCTGTCGAAGGTATACATACGGGGAGGTTTCCTTCTTTTACTGTTTGAATTACATCAACCCCATTAACGTTATGATGATCACGTACGCAGCGACAGTCTTTGTTTTAATCTCGCTATTCTTTCGTTCCTCTTCAGCATTCCCTGGATTGAACTTTCTCCTGCCCCGTAAATTCTGCTACGAAACTGACGTCCTTCTCTCATTTCAATCATGGTTACCCGACTCCGTCCCGTACTGCAGTTCTCTGCTTGGCATCACCGACTACACGACATTTTCAGGACCTACGAAATCTCACACGTATGCTGTCATTCTTCCAGACTGCACCCACCACTCACGTATGGCAGGACTACCGTTACAACTGTTACTGCAACTAGCTACGACGATATAGTGAAAACAATCACCGTTCCTCAAGTCACTGCTTTCGCTACCACGACCATCACAAGCGGCGAAGAGGTTCAAAAACGCCAAATTGCATCCAGTATTCCCCTTGTAGTCGCCCCTATACCAGTTGCAGCAACAGCGACCGCTGATGATCCCATCATCTCCCTCTTTCCGAGCATCGCGCAGAATGCCTCGATTGCTGCAGCTGCCTATAGTGCTTGTTCGTGCATTGGGCTCACATCCAGCACAGTCACGGCACAGCCCACTATACAATTTGTATGAGTGAGCCACTCAGGATGTAGGAATGATTAGCTAACAAGAAGTACAGACACGAACAATAAACGGTATCTACTATGAGGACCCCAGAACCACCACAATCGCCAAAGGGACCACCACACTAACAACCACCATCTCTGCGTTGCTCTTGACCGTCGCAAGCCACAACATTTCAACTCCAAGTATCTCTTCACCGGTCTTGGGACTTCCTTCATCAGGGAGCCTGACCCGACCGAGCTTTGCCAACTCTACCTCCGCTCGCCCGTTTCCTACGTTAAACATTACCACAATCCCTATTTTATCAATCTCTGCCGGCATCTTTCCGAGTGTCAACGCGTCTGCGTATCCTATCATTTCAAGCTCTGGTCGCCCTACGCCTGTCTTCAACTTCACTGTAAACCCTACCGCGCCAAGGTCAGGTTTCATGCCTTCGTCTAGAAGAAACTTGACAGCGAATTCAACGCTGCCAAGATCGGGTCTCTTCCCTCAGCCAACAGCGAACTCCACTTCGAATTCAACCTTGCCAAGATCCGGCCTGTTCCCATTACCCACAGTAAACTTAACAATGAGTTTCAATGCATCAGTATCCGGCCGCCTGCCGCCACCGATCTTGAATGTTACGGCTTCTGGCCGTCTACCTCTGGCTTCGGTGAACGCAACTAGCAGGCCAACGTACCTGACCGGATTCTTTCCATTACCGACGCTGAATGGGACAAACAGAACCTTGCCGACATCAGGTGATCCGCCTAATCCAACAGGAGTGTTCTTCCCAGTTTCTGGTCTCCTCCCGGTCCAAACCCTGAATGTAACAAGATCTGTCACCCCCGTCTCTTTCGCTAACACCTCAACGACCACCTCTTTCCTACCAGTTGGTACGCAAATCTCCGAGCGCGGCTGCCCCAGCATCGACGGCACAGTCTACACCGTGCCCAATGAAGGTGGCGACCGTTACCAGCTGCAATGCGCTGTCCAATACTCGGACCGTACGTTCCCCGACCTTGACCAGCCCGATCTGGAAGGCTGCATCGAGAAATGCAGCAACATCGACGCAGCACTTTCGGAAGAGGGCTGTCAGGGTATCTCCTTTTTACAGTATAGTAGTGGCGGTCATTGTGTCTTGCTGGGGCAATCCGCGTTGGCTCGGAGCTCGGTCAATAGGTTGGCTATCAGTGCGGTCTTGTTGGCTCAGGGTGAGGAGCCGGCTATACGGGCATAGGGATGTGTTAGAGCCCTTTTCTTTTTTTCCGGCTAAGAGCTCTCCTATTGGGATTCTTACAAAATATATGGTACGGCCGTTAGATCAGATTTGATTGTGCTTTGGTCACTTGCTTTATATTCGATAGAAGCGTATGTGTAACAAGCACCTGCTAGACAAGCATCGTTTTTTGCTCACATCGAAGCATTTACTTTTGAGAAGATCCAAGCATTTGCTAAACCTTCTACGGTACTATCTCTGCTCTCACGAAAAGTTACATTGACAACTCTCTACTATTCATACAACGCCTTTTGCGCATCAAACTGCTCGCTTCCTCAAGGTACAGAATATCCAAGATTTTGAAGAAGGATTGATCGATTTTCCAAATGCTCCCCTGGAGCAGGACTATTTAACATACAAAAATAGGGGTTACCCGCGAAAAGGCTACTAACACTAATATTTGGGGCCAAATTCCAACACAAAAAGCATGCCGGGTCAGATTTTGGTGGCGAGCATTAGTAACATATTCGATATGTACGAATAGTATTGTCTATGTCTATCTGCGAGGTAGATTAACTAACAGATAATCAAAACAACACTATATATGTCGAGAGACAACCGCTATATCCGAACAACCAGAAAAACATCCCTTCTCTCTCTCTCTCTCTCTCTCCCACCTCAACACCGCCCAGAGTCCGGGATCAGAAACCGCAGCAAATTCCCCGGAAGCCGCCAGAAGAATTTCCACCGTACATTCTTCGTGTCGGCCACGGGCATAGTTTTCCCGGTCGCTTTGAAGATTTCAACTTGAAAACTTGTTACTGATGCTAGCTGCGGGCGGAGTATAGCTTGCTCGGGGAAAGTGGGTAGTTCGGGCTGTGGAGAGTTGAGAACTTGGTCTTTTGCTGCTGTGCGCGAGGTTGTGGTGATGACTGTTGTCGTCTCCTTGTTGTTTTTGGTGATGGTGCGGATGGACTCATGTGCGTGCGTTGAGGGAGGGGGGTCTGTAGTTTGTGTAAGGATGGGAGGCTGGGTTTCGTCAGCCACGCTGGCGGTGTTGGGATTTGTCACGGGCGCGGAGTCGGTAGGGTGGCACTTACTATGCTCGGCTTCCAGAGCGGTGTATTTCTCCAAGAGATGACTAAACTTGAGCTCGGTATTCTTGGTCTCAGATGTAGTGGCGCTCAGAGTGGTCTCTGCTTCCGCCATTTGCTGCCGCTCCTTTTCACCTCTCTCCTCGTATTCTCGCGCTTGCTGTTCTAGCACGCTTATGCGATCGGTTGCGAGCTTGAGATCTTGTTCTAGCGTAAAGATTCTTGCCCTGGCGGCGTTGAGCATGTCGTACGCTGCCATGCCGTTCGCCTCTGCTTGGCGAAGTTCTTCGCGCAGGCGGGCGGAGAGTTGGCCTGCGGCCACTACCGCTGAACGTTTTGTGGACAGATCCCGTTGCAGATTAATGAATTCTGACTCGGCGGCTTCGCAGTGCTGATTTGCTATCGCTTCATTTCTCCGTAGCTTTAGAAACTCAGCACGATGTTGGCGCGTCGTCTCTTCTGCTTCTTGCTTTCCCAAGCGCTCGGCGTGCGTCTTGGCCTCTTCGGCTTCGAGTAGGTCGTCTAGTTTTTGGTATCTTGCTTTGTGCTCGTGGGCGTGGTTTTGAAGCGATTGCATTTCGGTTTCGGCGGCTTGGAGGGCTTGTTTGAGGTTGTCTTCTCGCTCTAGGGCGTCGGTGAGGTTTTGGCGGAGGAGCTCTGTGGCGTAGATGTCGTCCATGTTGGATGGAATGGGGGAGTTTGGTGGGTTGAGAATGGTGGTGGAATGATTAGAAGACAATGGATGGATACAATACTCTCACATATCGTATACTGCACCGGGAAATTTGAGATCTGTTTGCTTCATTTTCTCTTTGTGTGTCTCATCGCATCATTGGTTCGCATGAATTTCTCTTTGTCTTGCTGTCCTATCTGAACATCAATGAGATACAGACGTGTATGAATGTCTTTGTTAAAATCGGCGAACAGCGCCTAGACCGTTCGGTACGAGATTCCATGGCTTTTTGGTCTTCTGTAGAGGATGTGTGCATCTTGCACATCGACTCAAGGGGTCCTTCTCTGACTAGTAACTAGTCTCATTTTTCGGGCGGTAGAATGGGGGTTGAAGGTACCTGGCCTCTTGAGAGCTTGAAAACTCACTACACTGCTTGTTGTGGCCCAGCTTCGATCAAATTTACAACCAAAAATAAACACATAACACAAAGCAACCCCGGCGCCCCCATAGGTTCCTACTGTTTTGTCCCGATTGGTAGCGGAAACTGCTCACCATATGGTACAACCATCCGTTATGCACCATCTTTAAATTGCAGGTCTCATCCCTTCCAGTGTCTCTCTTGTTCACACAGCACAAGTCTCGTACTTAGTAAGCCTCCGGAAATCCAGCGATGAAAGGCAAAGAAGAAGGCTACCAAACAGAATGAGCTGCGTTACATTCAAGCAATGAGAATCTAGTATGCTTACCGACTACCGCATGGAATCTCCGCCACAGATCCTCAACATGTTACCGAATCGGGATTTCCCAATAAAGGTGACCATATCACTCTAGCACAAAAAGAGCAATGTGTAGATTCTGAAGGTATGGACGGCGTTCAAGAATTGGTTCCAGCCCACGTCGTTCCTAGCTCAGACGATAAGATATCTCCCCGCGCAGATACTGTTATGGTGACTCTATTTGGTCTCGATATTTTCACCTTCGTGTACTGGCAATGTTAGCGGGCATTGCGTACGTTGCTTTTATTTGATGTGCTGGCTGGAATTGTAACGCTGGGCATTGATTGGTATCCTAGGGTTTGTATTAGATTCCTACTGCTTTGCGAGGGGTGATGGCAAGAGGGTGCTGACTGGTGGTTCATTGAGCGTTGGTGAGGTTATGGGGAGATGGGAGATGGTGCATTGGTGGTTGCGAATAGATCACCTGACTCGAATTGGCAGAAATTGTTCCAGTGCTTGATTCCATTAATTGTTGAAAATGCCCCGGAAGTGGTCTTCCATGAACTATGTCTCACTTTTTCCGTCAGTTCTTATGGCCTAGAGGCATGTGAGACGATACAGAGAGAGTTCGTGTTCTGGCCTGGGTTCATTTCCAGATGAACTTCAGACACTGGAATACTCTTGAGCTTGAGGGAAATAAATTTGGACTAATGCTTTCGATGCACAAAGAGCTGAGATAGTTGAACGGCTCTCTCGGTCGCCAACACACCCCAGTTATATGGTATGGGGCAAAAGGAATATTTAAGAGCGCTGAGATAAGTTGTGTGAGGTCGAAACACTTTGTTGTTCGCCCTTCTCTGATGTCGGAAGCTGTCATTATCCAATTTCAAATGTTTGCAGTCACTCCACTCTGCATTCATCCTCATCGATATCTCATCAGAGTGTTAGATTGCTGCCGTTCGTAGACACAGCCCCCGGATTAGCTTTAGCATCGTCTTGTACTCGTGATCAGCCTGAGTCATGAATCACGAATTGTACACCGTAGTATTTGCCTCCATAAAAACAATTAAGAGGAACAACTGGGTTTGAGAAGCTGCGATGTGCACCAATGCCAGACTCCAGGATTTGAGGTAATTTGCTGAAAGCAGCGATTGAATCCTGGCCCCCAGTCACGAATAGCAGCATGAGCTCTCTGCCGTGATTGTATCTACCAAAATCCTGAGCCGCAGGTGAATTCGTCGAGTGTGTTTTTTATTTTTATTTTTTATTTTTCAAGAATTCGATATTGTCGATTCTATGTAAGTGATTGCCATCTGGTATTGGTGTAGTGAGACCTGGCACGCCGTCGCCGTGTCAGAGCATCTTCCCACTATCCTAGAGACCTTGAACAAGATTGGCTAGGCGAGCGAGGGTGCAAAAATCTTGAGCTTGTAGAAGATTTCCGTGTTTCTTCTGATGAATCGGGCGGGGAGGATAACGGCTGCAACTTTGCATTACCTAGAGATAGGGCGCACACTTTGCAACTCTAGTCTGCCTACAGGCTCGCAGTCAGCTAGATATTCACTTGAGATTTAGTGTTGGTGATAGCTGGTTGTGCTTTGCCAAAGCGATGAGGATTCCTGGACGCTAGCAGAGCGGCAAGTGTGGAAAGGTTATGTGGCTCCAGCAGGGAACCAATTTCAGAGAATCAGCCAGCTAGCATGACTCCAAGATTTGATAGTGGTGTTAGACGTATCTGACGATTTGGCAGCTGGGGATGAGGATGTGGGACGGTTCGTGGGAGCACAGGGAGTTGATCTTAGCGTCGGCTATGTTCCTGACTTGACTCCTGCGACAATTTCAATCTCTTTTCCTTCATACTGACAAGTACCATCACAACCACAGGCGGATGCTCAGACAAGGTATATCAACTGTACTTGTCATCAAAATGTTATTGGCTCCCTCCCGCACCGTAGGGAACAAATTCGCTGCTGTATCGCCATGGTAATTTCGAATCGCATCACATCCTCTGATCCTCATACCCGGTGCTACAGACGCAGCAACCTTGCAAGTCCCTGAGGCCGTACGAAGGGAGGCGGCAGAGCAGCTACTATCAAAAACCAATTTCTGCTTTACAAATGTGCCTAGACCGTTGCGGGTCCTTGCTCGTCTTTCCTAGCATCTTACAGCACCACATGCAGAAGAAACAATGGACGTCGAAATGATCCTTGATGCATGAGAGCACTTCGAACATTCGATCTAGGAAGCAGATCACATTGAATATTCCCCTTGGGAAGACGACAACACTTTGAGCGAACCCGCCATGCACAGCCTCCTCGTCACTGTTTCGATCGCTTATACCAGCCGATCCTTGCTCAGTTTGCCGAACGTAGCGCTGGACGTAAGACGTCTTGCGCAAATTTCAAAGAATACCACATCGGACACGTCGAGATACGAGCAACATCGCTCTATTAAGCCCTAGCCTTTTTGTTAGGATTCAAAAACATCGTCATCGGATTAGAATGCCAAATGAAGTCTCTTGAGAACCCCGACAGCTTTCATGGAAGCTCTAGTGATGAACGGGTTCCGGATGAATTTGGCGGCTTAGACTAGAGCAGTGAAGACTTGGAAGCAGTTAGGTAGGGAATACATGAGGCACGTTCAGACCTAGCACTGTATACGACATGTCTTGCACGTATTGCATTGAATTTAACCCATGAGACATCAAGACTGATTATGAATCAGGTTGTTGAAGAGTTATGAGGATCGCCATTTGCTAGGAATTGATAAATCGGAAAGGACACTGATGGGTAACCGAAGGGCTTGGTGAACGACCTTCTTACCTGGAGCCTTGGGCCAAAATAAGGCTTCATGGATTCGTCTTAGCTGCTTACACATTTGTGCAGTGGACTTGTGAGATAAATGGACCAAAAGCATCCATTTTCCTGGCTGACACCTTTGAAGAACTCGCAACGAAGGATAGCCGCGGCAATGGCAACAACTACCACGCTTCCTGATTGATTACATTTTCATTCAACATTCAAGCATCTGCGATCTTCAGCACTCCACCATACTCCTACTACCTCTAACCTTCCTTGACTAAGATCCCGCTGCCCGGCCGAACCTAGCAACGAACCTTTGAAGGCCTCAATACGCGGACCGAACGCTCCATCGTCTCCAACACGTGTAGCTCTATACTGCGCCATATCTTCTCTTGGATGGGCGACTAACTTGGTGCTTGGCGGCGCCAGCTGATGTTCTTGGCAAGCGTCGAAACGCTTTCGAAATACAAATCAACCCAAGCGATGCAGAACCTCGCTAAGTCTCTCATTCTGGCAAAAGCTTTGCTGGGATGACTCGGCAAGGTCAGCCATGGAGTGATTGTCCAGGTCGCTCTCATGTAAGATAGAGAGTTTTCTTAGTAGGCTTCAGCCGAAGCATCACATTGAGTACATGGTATTTCACCAGCTTTGGAACAATCGCCGCCAAAACATTGTTCGGTACGACACCATGAGCATAAAGTGTGAGGAGCAGAAAGTTTCCTCCCCAACAGACAGAGATGGTGAACACAAGAAAATTGCCAGATCCCCGTGGCAACGAGGTACCGAGCCGAGGAACACGACCATGAAGCGACTTTCCTTTGACGCATGCGTCTTTTGAGCTGCATGAGCCGCGACTCTTGCCGCTTGGGGATCGAATACAACTTAGCATATCAAATGAGTGACAAGCGCCTAGCCTTTCAACTCGCACGCCCGACCTCTGAATCCCGCTTGCTTCCTTGATATGGGCGGAAAGGAAGGGGTTTTGTGGTATAGCGATCAATGCCAACCATTGCAGCAAATTTTGGTGCGACAACTGGATATTCAGGCGGAGGATTCGGATCTGTGCTAAGACTTGTCTCGGTGACCGGGCTGAAGTCGTCTTTGTGATAAGCGTCGTGGGTTTCAAGCTCACTATAAGTCGTGTTCCGATTTGAGTCGAAGAACGTATATGTATCGGATTGAGACTCTGGTGACAAGGGGCGGTTTTGAGGGGTACTATCGCTTGTTGCGTATGAATTGGATCCACTCTGCGTTGTCCATCGCTCAAGGTGGTCAAGAGACCAGGTTTTGCTCGTGGTCCAGCAATGACTCTGTTCACGGGACGCGTCCAAGAAAATCCTGTCTGTAGGACTCCATGGAGGGAGCCCCTGCAGCCGCGTGTTGAGGAAGTAGCTTACATCGCCGTCGAAGCTCAGGTTTGGGACGTCCACAGAAATCCCCGCCAACGTCTGTAATACACAGTAAATGATGATCCACCTCTCTCTTCGCGCTTCTCGAGGATCAATATCGCCTGGATGGTCAGCCTGTTCGAAGCGGACGAAAGCCTCCAGCAGGTCGTTATCAGTGTGCTCACGTCTCAACAAGGAAGCATTGCTAGCCTCAGCGTATGCATGCGCTATGCGCGATTCTCGAGCTTTGTCTTTCTTTTTCCCGCCAAACAAAGACTTTTTTGCTGGGGATGGCCCAGGTATTGAAGGCGGAAGCAGAGGGTATGGATGAGGAATATGAGAGGCGTTGAGCCTGCAGTCTAAGTTCCTCAAAACGCCCAACATTCGAAGATCGTCGCCGTCAAGGCCAAAGTTTAGCGCATTGACGGATTTGAGCAGAGCTCTGTTCTTTCGGTCCTCGATTTCGTCGCCGCCGTTCCACTCCACGTTCCTGTCCACATTATATTCATATAACGCATTGAAGTCCTCCTGCAGCCGGCTGACAACCATTCTGTCTAACGACGGCCCGTGTTGGCCTCTTCGTAGTGGCCAATTCTGATATTCCTTTTCATAAAACTGCCCGAGGAACTTTCGGAATCTAATCGAAGCCGCTCGAACCGTTGGCGGCATGTCTTCCTGAGCATAGTGCGCGTCATCGAAATAAAATGCTGTTAAGTGATCTTCAGCTTCAAGAATGCGAGCTTGAAGTTCGAGATGTGCTCGATCCAAATGCGCTGTTGTTGCTAGGCTGATATCGGCACTTTCCCGCAGATCTCTGAGATCCTCGTACATGCCAACACTATGTACAAAACTACTTAAGTCAGCATGTTTCCCTATCAACACAGACCACGGTAACCTGAACCCTCAGACTGAACAGCACAGTTGAATAATTTCGGCGATGCTATGAAGTTTAGCGTAGAGATGGACAACTGGCCTCGTAATGTGACATATAAAGCAAAATAGGATGACTTGGAGGTGTACCTACGCCTCGCGCCATCCATTTTTCCATCTCACATCTTCACTCCAAGCCAGAAGACCTGCAGCAGCCCGAGGCTCATTCGATACATTCACAAGACCAATCATGACTAAGTACGATTGAAGGGCAACCGCACTATCAACGCCAGCTGGCAAGTACTCGTCCAGACGTTCATGCAGATCGACGAGTGCCTGGTAATATGTAAATCCAACCAGAGGCTTGCGAAGGAGAAAGGCAAAGAAATTTCGCGTCGTGATGTGGTATCGCAAAACGTCAACTTTTGATCCTCCAGAACGGGCGTCCATGTACAGCTTGTACTGTACTCCAGACTCTTGATTCTTCTTGGAGCTTTCCGGTTGGATCATTCCCTTGTCCAACATGTCAAGTAGGCTCGCTGACTTGGTCTCTTCAATCAGACTTGAGGATATTCGAAAAGAGGGGTCCGGATATCCACGACCGAAGAATATCAGCATATCCCCGCTTTCGTCCCAGAGCTCAGGGTCCTAAAGTGATTAGAACGTCAGTCTTCCTTCCGAGAAGCTCTGGCTTTCCCAGTCAGGCTTCCTTGCAGTGGACACGGAGAGTTGAATTGAAGTATACTTACCCGCTTGAGTTTGCCCCAAGCTTTCACTGGCTCTGCATTCCCAGGCCACAGCTTGATATTCACTGCCTGCTCTAGCCCTTTCATGGTTGCTCGGATATTACTTCTGCCCTCGCCGTACTGACAATGTCCTGGCTTGAGGCTTTTCTACGTCGTCCATTATCGATAACGAGTCCGCAGACCGTACATTCTTTTGGTTCGGCGCTCGGCCCTAACAGTTAGAGTGGCTTCTGCTTTTGTATTTCCGCCCGACGGCCCTCAAAATCCTTGCAAGCGCCCCGTCTTCGGTGATATTGCTTTTGCGCTGCAATTCAGCGCGCACAATCACGGCGCGTCGAATCCACTAAGGTAGCCACGCCCCTCTATTATGGTCACGCTGAATCGCTACTTGTGCCAAGGTTAGGCTACTTGTTATATCGGGCTTCGAACAGTAACGATGAATGGATTGGTGAAATCCTCACCACGGATGGATCTCAGATAAGAAATTGAAGTCTGCGGTACGTCCGAGCTAGGAACAGGCGACATGCGAATTTAATAGAAAAAAAAATGGACGGTGGTGACGAGGAACAAGTTCTGCACTACTGCAACACGGCCACAATTTGGAACAGTAAAAATCTCTTATCGCAACCTTCCGGGATCCGTTGTGTTCAGAGATGGGGTTAGGGTTACAGATTTTCTTATTAGAAGCGTAAGGCTTCCCCAAGGATGCCCTATTTCTGGCACACCCACTGCCCCGAAGCCTCATCGTAAAGGTATAGCAGAATGCGACTGTCGTCCGAAGGCGAGGAGATCCGAAGCTTTGACCAGTAGGGGGCCTAGAAGGCGTATCAATCAGCACATGCATTAGGGCACGTCAAATGCGTTCCCATGGCGTCTTACCATCCACCGACAAAACCTTCACCGTGGGAGAAAAGGGTTGGAATTTTGGGCTGTCTCAGATAAGAGAATGGGTGCCAAGGTGTGGTATCCAGGGATTTGACTCGCAGTCCATTCACGTATTATCCCGTCAATCCCAGCCAAGGGGCACCAGCATGCTGATACACCATGCTGATTCAGGACTAGTCAGACTGCCAGAAGTGGCGCGATGCCGAAGCCCCCACGTTGCGGGCCGGAGATGCCTAGAAGTACGTAAGCGTCCCTATCAGAACTACCTTTTGGTTCGATAAGGGCACCAAAGGGTACCCCAGAAAACCTACCACCTTCGTTCTGACTTGCCATTATGCACTTCAGCTGACATTTAATGCACGTCTTCATCATCTTGGGACTCTGACATGAGCCTGCGTCGAGGCTCCGTCGTAGTGCATATAATCAAAGCGCAACATGAAGACCATGCACATACTTCGTACTTCGCCCAAAGCCTCCAGTATTGAGTTCGGAGTATTGTCCGAACGAAAGGGATTCTTCATGGGTCGTCTCTCCCGTTTCCGCGCCGCCTTATTGCATGGCCGGTATTGCTTTCTAACTTCCCTCTGAGAGTCGAAGTCGCTCCTTATTACACTAGCTATGCGGTCACTTCGCTAAATATATTTCCCTGTGGGTGTCCTGCTAGAAGCCTAATTCGTCTCTTCTTGACATCTCTCCTTTCCCTCAAATAAGTCTTTTGTGCGCCGCCCCATTCACTCTGCGGGTTGACTATCATTTTTATTGTGCCATGAGGAGACCTGACTTCGCAAGAATTGAAGCCCTGTAATTGAATTCCTGTCACGCTACCGTCCTAAAGGTCCATCTGGTGCGAAGAGACTATGAAGAGCAAAAAATTATGGGATCCACGATAGCCTCACTCTGGCGAGCTCCCGCAATCAATCCTGTGAACAACAAAGCTCAATCGATACCTATTCTCAACCCGTTCAATGTCTACGGCAGAGTCTTCCTTCTCTCGTGGTGGTCATTCTTTGTCGCCTTCTGGTCCTGGTACGCATTCCCACCATTATTGACTGTTACCATCAAAAAGGATCTTAGTCTCGCCCAAGACCAAATCGCCAACTCAAACATCGTCGCTTTGACCGCAACCCTGATAGTACGACTGACTGCGGGTGCTGCTTGTGATCGATTTGGGCCGAGATGGACTTTTGCCGCAATCCTCATAGGTAAGCAGTTCTTCCATGTCGTTCCTAGGCTAGTCCGCGAGAACCGATTCGCAAGACCAATCTCGGATTCCCCCACCGTTGAGATACAGCTGAAGCATACAATACGGTCGATCATTTGGCCAGCACAAAATTTGCTGACTATGCGTACTATAGCTGGTGCCATTCCCACAGCGCTAGCAGGCACTGTCCAGAGCGCCAGTGGTCTCATTGCTCTGCGCTTCTCCATTGGCATCTTGGGAGGTAGCTTCGTGCCTTGCCAAGTATGGACGACCGGATTTTTCGACAAGAACATTGTTGGTACTGCCAACGCCCTAGCAGCAGGCTTGGGAAATGCTGGATCGGGCGTCACCTACTTCTTGATGCCAGCAATTTTCGACTCCCTTGTCCAACGCCAACATCTCTCGTCTCATACAGCTTGGCGTGTCACCTTCGTGGTGCCTTTTATCCTAATTGCAGTGACAGCTCTCTTAATCATCATCGCATGTCCAGATGCTCCAACCGGACAGTGGTCCTCCCGTGCCTACGACATGCAACGACAGGCCGAGCACCGCGATGTGTACGTCAGCACGTTTGGCACCCAGACTTCGATCTCTGGGCCCCGAAAGCATGCGCGCAAGGACTCTAAACGACGATTTTCTAATCAAAGCCTAGAACTTAACTCGACACGCAGTCGAAGCCGAGACCACGAAGCCGTGCTCGACGAGCAAGACTTCCTGAATGCGGCTAGCTGGGAACTTGTCGAAAAACCTACCTACCATGGCTACGTCAAAGCACTCGTCTCTCTGCCGACCATTACTCTCATAGTAGCCTATTTCTGTACCTTTGGTACCGAACTAGCCGTCAACTCGTTCCTCGGAGCTTACTATCTGCAAAACTTCAAGTCGCTGGGTCAAACAGGGTCAGGCCGGTGGGCAGCGATGTACGGTCTGCTCAATGCAATCTTCAGACCGATGGGCGGAATGATTAGCGATCTCATATATCGGTCCACCGGCTCGCTTTGGGGAAAGAAGATACTGCTGCATTCTCTTGCAGTCATCATGGGCGTCTTCATGATAATCATTGGCTTCCTCAATCCCCACAACAAGGCCACTATGATGGGATTGATGACAGGATTGGCATTTTTTGAAGAGGCGGGCAATGGTTCGGTGTTTGCGCTGCTACCCCACGTGCACCCGACTTTCAATGGTGAGTCTTGGGTGACATCAAGGCTTTCACTTAACGGAGAAGACTGATCACCAACTCTGCAGGTCTCATCACCGGTGTCGCAGGTGCTGCGGGTGACCTTGGCGGTATCGTCTATCTCTTGATCGCAAGGTACAATGGCACGCATTATGCCAAGGTGCTTTGGATTGTTGGGGTCGTGAATATTGCCGCAAGCTTGCTCGTCGCTTGGATTAGGCCTGTGCCGAAAGGGCAAGTACAAGCACCGTAACGATGTCGTCGCAAAGGCCGACTGTTACTACCTCTTGTATTCCTCTAGATAAAACGTATCATGAGACTATGATTCAATGACTACACTGCATTCAATGTCATGCCCAACGCTGGTCCTTGTGCAACATCAATAGTTATCATGAGAGTCGCCTGCCCACGTTCAGAGCCACATTTTCCCTTCACAGCCTTCATCACTTCTTTTAATCTGATACAAGTGAGGTATCCACGTCGCACCTTTCACTTCACCATGACCTATATACTACGTTGAAGCAAGGGTGCCTAGTAACCTTTTCCAAAGACTCAACCATTCGATCTGAGATCTGAATCTTGCCGTGATCCAGAAGATGCAAAATTCCTTGAGGCAATTTTCAAGGATCCTTACTTAAAATCGGAGGCGATAGATCCAATGCTATAGCAATGTATTCAAGAGGTGTTGGATTGCCCGCCCATCTACTTTGATAGGACAAACACTTATGTCCAGTCTTTCTGCAGATACTGACCAACTCACCTACGTGATCTGAAGAGGCAATCCACTCAAGAGCTTGTATATCTTTGGGCTGAAATTTACAGGGTTCGCGCCGCAGCTGACACTGTTACTGGACCTAGAAGCGCTCAGCTTCCCGCCCTTAATTCACTTCTTAAATCCAGAGCGTTCCCAACAACTCCTCTCGTACTGATATATGCGCCACCAGGCCTCCTCATCTCCAACACTCCAAGAATTGCCTCACATATCCCACTCTACTGTATCTCCATCAAACAGCCCAGCCCATCCAGCACCTCGCTCACCATATCATACGCCATCACCCTCCCCAGGTTGTCACAATGTATCCTCACGTGTAAAAGTGATACTCTACATTCTCCCCATGAATGAGTTGATTGTGTGCGGCGGTGCAATCGGTCAGATTCTCTTCTTGGATAGCGATAATGGCGTAGTAGTGCCTTTCAGGCTTGGTATATTTGGCCGCACCAAGGCTGAGGGTGTGCGTTTGGTCGATTATCAGATCGTAAGGAGGGTCCAATATATCGGACCTAGCACGTGCTGCGCAGAACCTCATCTTTCCATGACACATGTTATAGAATACAAGCGACATCGCGAGCGGTGGAAGAGCCGACATTGCTTTAGGAAAACTGGTTTGCAGGTGGGTGCTGGATTTGGACCAGCAAAGCTTCTAAGCTTGTTGGCAAACGCTGGGGACCGCCGCGAGACCGTGGTTCTTCATCATGCAACATTTATTTTGGAAATCTCAATACTGCGAGATTTCCGCCTGAGCTTGGGGCTGATGTCTTTGTGGAAACTATGGATCACACAAAAAACACCACTATATCTTGCGATGTTATTTTCTGGCGGGGAAGTAGTACCGATGCTGCTCAAGCAAGGGGCGAGTCGAGATCAATCCGTGTAAAATGATGAATGGTCTTGATTACATGAGGCAGCCGACAATGATCGTGCTACTATCACGCAGACACTTCTGGATCATCGGCCTAGCGCGACTGTAAGGCGTCTAAGAGAATTGACACAACTTCACCGAGCGGCTGGACGATGTCGTGAGATGGTCCACGTTTTACTCAGCCACGGCACTCTCTATAGTATGAGGAAATGGGATGTCTTGACAAGAGCCTGAAGACTCTTGCGCTATTGATTGGAACTTGGTTGGCAGAGAAAAGAAATCAAAGCGCTGCTGGCGTAGATATGAATAGAGTATTAGACCCATAAGGGGGCTGTTATCATTATGGAAGGGACAGACAGATTATTGGTGGTTTCCGTGAGAGGACTGGCCGGTAAGAGTGGTATGAAATGGCAGATTGTGGCCAGATAAAAGCGACATTTCTTCTAAACAAGGCATGTCACATCACACGATATCTGCATAGAACCTCCCAAGCACTTACTCACAGCGCGGCAATACAGAACATACAGATAAACTCAATGTGTATTCGACATATAGGACCTGCAAGGCCACGGGGTCAAGATCACGGAAGTGCGATAAGGATAAACCGAAGTGGAGAAGGAGAAGCTCGTTTGTTTGACTGGGGCTAGATTTTATTCTTTTACTACTTTTGAATGTGCAAGAAATAGACATGATGAAGGATTGGACCGGCTGATTTATAGAATTGTTTAAAAGGTAGGGAAAGACGTTTTGCGACGTGTACGCTACAGCTCGTATATATACGACTTGCGTATGCACAAAATGCTGTGCTTTCAGATAAAAGGTGATGTTACACGTATACTCCACATCAGACGAATCTGGATTAAAGGAAAGAGAAGGATAATTTGTTGCCTTGATATGAAGATGCATGTTCCACAGCTCGCAATCGAGCACTCTCGTCTTCATGCCTGTGATAAGTGGTACGGAGTCGCCGAGTGCCGAGTATATCCGATGTCTCCGAGAAGTTCCAAATAGTCTAGATTCATCTCTTGCAGACATGATTGGGGCTGAGGGTCGCAGCTCGGTACGAAGTACAAAGTACAATGCCTCTCACCCAAGTCGAATCCCTCGCTACCCTCCCACCGAGCCGGAACGCCGTCTACCTGGTGCACGGGCGAGGCATCTTGGGTGGCTGCCAAGCCTATTACGAAGTGATCACGGAGTAGCTCGATCGAAGCCACGGAAGATAGCCAGGGCATGTATAAGGTACTGAATCTGGTTAGGATAGATTCATCTACTCGTTAATCCTAGGATATGCACAATCCTAGGATATGCACAATCCTAGGATATGCACAATCCTAGGATATGCAC